>JBBBDQ010029769.1:8280000-8417500 GCA_037127315.1 Ascarosepion bandense | reverse complement strand
ATATGTACACTCAGGCGAGTCCATTATTATGTACAAAGGAGCGATTCCCAACACTTTTTGTGTCAGCTTATTCCACGTGTATAAAAGACGTGTTGTTTTACTGTCACCTGGGAACATATGATTAAAGAGGAAGTTTTAAGGAGGTCAGAATGAAACTCATGTTTTGAGAATCTCAGCCTATAATGTTATTGAACCCGTAGCTGGGGGCATGAAGAAGATATTGCTTGCTTTTCTCAAGAGCGGTTCAACAAACATGACCGTAACTGATGGGACGGAATTTGAATTTGGCTTCCCGGTAATACTTTTTACTCTGATAAACGTTAGACTATATTTGTCCTTCTTCGCTTTCGTTATATAATGTATCTCCCGAGGACGTAGGCGAATATGGCTCACTAGAACCTCCTGTCCCTTGGTCAATTATAACCTTTGTCTTTCTGTTATTTCTCTTAAGTCCTGATCCACTATCTATTTCTTCTATTTTCATGTGCCATGTTCCTTCAGGATGTAGGCGATCATGGTCCTCCACATCTTTCTGTCCTTTGTAGCTCTTAATATTATTTGTCATGTTAATAATCACAGACTTGGCTTTGGCATCCATTTCTTTAAGCCCTTCACGTATATCACGCGCTGTTTTCTTCCGTTGTTTTTCCTTTTATCTTCCTGTGAGTATCAGATTCTGCAAGCCGTCCTTACACATTACGTGTCCAAGAAACTTCAACTGTCTATTCCTGATGTTAAGTGTAAATTTTAATTTTTCTTTCACTTCTAGTTACAACCTCGTCTTTGCTCAGATATTCAGTCAATCGTACACTCAGCATCCTTCTGTAGACAACATGTCGATTATTTCTTTATGTTTGAGGAGATTAATCGACATTAGCTGGTATATAAGAGGACATATATCACGTAACAGTTCATTTTCATGTCTTTTAATATCCTGCTTAACTTCTGGAATGCGTCCTTGGCAATCCCAATACGAATTCGAATGTTAGAACACCTCTCATGTATTTAAGTTTCTGAGCCTGCTCGATTTTAATATCCCCCAAGCATGAGGTTGGCATGTAGCCAACCCGATACCGAAATAACTAAAAGTAAAATGGCAATTGCGATTTGCAAAAGCCCATCAGTTTATGGTCGCAAAATAATTCCGAATAGACCTTCATACTGAAAGAACGTTTTTTTAAAAAATGGGATGTAGATTAATCCGGGTATACCTTCCTTGTCAAGAAATGGCATCTGCCTTTCGCTATAAAAACAGAACACCAATGAAGAAGAGAACAATTAAAAACTCTAGCCGTTAACTAGTTTGTATAGTCAAAGATTTCAGCTTATATTTCCCCCCTCCTGTAAATTAGTACATTTAAATTACGCAAACACTGTTATGCGTTGTTTTTTTCTGTCCCTCTTTCCCGCTGACTGTTCTGCGAGTATCATATTTTCCAAGGCTTCTTTCCTTATTATGTGCCACAGAAACCGTAACTGCCCCTTCTCGATATAAAGTTTTCTTTTTTGTTTCCATAGTATTCTCAGCATGCTTCTGTAGAACCATATTTCTGTTCCTTCAATGCTCTTCTGTATATTTGAAGATATTGTCTAGCATTCACTGCCATGCAGAAGGACAGATATTACGTAGCAGTTTAGTATCCTTTTCATTGTTTTTAGTGAAACATTTCTATTTCTGAGTACTCTGTTTAGGTTTTGGAATTCTTCCTTGGCTATCTAAATACTTCCTCGGATTTCAGTGTCACAATTTTCATAAATTCTCAAATGACGATAAAATATACATTGAAACAATCTTTGAATGAAAATTTTGTTAGAAAACACTCAACGGGCGATATGCATCAAACTATAACACTAATAACGCATACAAATGCCACTTTATTTTCTACAAGCAGTATAGCCCGGTGTTGCTCGGGTGTAATGAAAGCTTTAAAAGTAATCCATTGTCTTTGGACGTTGGCAGGAAACACTAAAAGCAATAGTTGTTTCCAGTTAAAGTAAAACCGTAGACTGAAAGAAAAATGAATGGATGTAAGTCAAATTTTGATTTCCTGGTATCGATATCAAATAAGTTTTTTCGTCGTAAACTGAATTTTGAAGGCTAAATAAGTCCTCTAAGTAAATGGTGTCATGGCTGAGACTAAGAACTACAATTACAGCTACTTAGAGCCAAACCCGAAGCAAAAACTAAAATAAAAAGGATGAAAAAAATACAGATATACAGGAAGTTAAACAGACACACACACACACACACACACACACACACACACACACACACACACACACACACGAACATTTTGCCTTATATATATATATATATTATCGATTTTCTGCACTATTGTAAGAACTGCAACCCGGAAAATTCTGAATGTCGTTCCTTATGCTTTTGTCTATGAGCGTATCAAATTTGATTAAAATTGGACCATTCCTTCTATAACCCAATTTTTTCGATTATCAATTTTCGATATTTATCGGGGGTACCTCGACACAAAACCTAACTAAGAACAGTCGCAGACGCTTATAGTACAACTGCATAAATCTTCAAGTAAATCGGTTCAGCCGTTTCGGAGTCTATAGCTAACGGACACACAGACACACACAGACAAAGTTCTATTTATAAATAAGTTTAGATGTAAGAAAAATACAATAACCTGCTGTATTGGAGATCATTTTTAATCAGCAAGTAGATAATGATGGTCCTAAAGGGGGGGGGGTTAGATCATCCAATACGATGCCCAACGTCCACTCAAGGTAGAAGAGTCGCTGAGGAAGATTATAAAAGAGGGAGACATAAGAGAGGTTTAAGAGCTTGGGTAAGATAAATATCGGTTAACCCTAAACTTGAAGAGGTGCTGTAAACGTTCAATGACGGATGTGCGTTGTGGTGTAGTGGATATCAACTCGGAAAGAGAAATCGGTGAGCCGAGTTCGAATTCCAGTTGAATACCCTGCATTCACTTAAGCACTGGTACCCTTGGGAAAGGTATTAATCCGTCCCTTCCCTCCTTTTATGGGTTAATTAACAAGGGTATAACTTGGGGACTCTGCCCTTAAAAATAAATCCTAATAAATCTTGATACTCGAAAAGAAAAAAGTATTACTAAACACAAAACTTATATAAAAACAACAATAAATTGTTGAAAGAAAAGGTAATACCAGCAATAAATAAACAAAATTTAGTTGGCAATAAATGACCCGCCGAGGCTGATATGCCATAAAACAAAACCAAATTATACTTGAAAACACAGGTATTGTATTTGTCATGGAAGCATTTGATCGATAGCGTTTCCCATAAAAAAATATTTTTGCGGGAGAAGCTTTCTGATCGGGACTTGTTTTTATCAAAGAAACACGAAAGAAATGGGAATAATCTACCACAGTGAACATGGAGGAAGGGGTCATAACCGTAAATGTCCGAGCTAGCAGCACTAAGGATTGAAATTAGCAAACAGTTATATAGTGACCCCCTTCGCTACAGCTTATCAAAGGCGTTTGAAATATCGAAGACGATCACAGTGGGGTGAAATTCAAAAAGCAATAACCTAACGAGTAGTGGCTTCTATCTCAACCAATATATTTTAAAACCATATTCGTATAAAATGTATAAAGATATATTCAGAAACTGCCGCTTGTACATATGTAAATACTGTCAGATCGCGTTCCTCCTGTCCACCACCAATTCGAGATTCAGCATAAATTCTCTTATCATGTCAGTTTTTTTTAGAACAGTGCATGCGCATAATATGTGTGAGCTTAGACCCAGATTAGCTGAGGAAATAGAGATGAGAAGTCAGGAAGTCCATTTTAAGAAACCTCACCGCTATTCCATTGTTTAACATTTTGTTATCAAATCAGTATAGATTTCCTCTCAGTGAGACCCCAAATATTTGTGTAACTGACACTAACAAAATCTGATGCAGCCATAAATATGCCATGCACATATCTTTAAAAAAATCTATGTTAGAAGCTTTCTGGATAGAGGTTCAGTATCAGCCTACTTAATTTTTACAATCAATTCACCCAACCACTGCCACTGGTGCACAGGGGGTTACAATGAGAAAAAAACAAGGTACAGGGGATGTCGACAAAAACATAAGAGAGGGATGGGGAACAAGCAGTTAAAAAAAGGCGTTGCATTTAAACTTTTGAAGATTCTAGCTATCAGGAAAGTTTACGAATGGAAATGAGCTCCGCAAACGGGAAGTACGAGAAATAAACTGTCAGAGCAGAAGAAGAGGTTACAAATAACGAGTTTGACGGTAAAGGGTGGGACCTTAATAACAATTTAGTAGCATGAGTAAATTTGTGTGGTTATGGTACGAACGAAAATAGCTCATCAGAGAAGTTTTCATGAAACACATGACAAAGAAAAGCCACATCATGTCGGTGAGAAAGTGACTGAAGTTGGGCTGCCAAGTCAAGAACGATTATATTGCAGATACTCCTGTGGATTTTGTCGAGATCCTGAAGATGAATAGAAGGAGTACGTGACCAGATATGGCAACAGTATTCAATGTACCGGCAAATGATAGATTTGTAAATGTGTAAATTTCATGTATTACAGTATTATTCATCAATGTAAACAAGAAAGTTTTGTGACTTTCTAGTGTTTTCAGTAGACTTAAATGCAAAAGAATTCTAGCCTGTGTTATCAGGATTTCATGAATCAAAATGACTTTTCATATTATTTACTTTTTTATCACCAAGTTAATCGATCTTGATTTGGCAACCCAACTTCAGTCACCTTCTCATTGATATATCTTTTCTACAGGTGTTTTCATGGCAACTGCTCTGATGTATTTTTTCCTTTGTACCTCGACCACACATATTTAGATCTAGCTACTAGATCCTCATTAAGGTTTCACCTATCACCGTGGAACTAGTTATATGTAGCCCCCTTGTCTGCTCTAATAGCTTCTTTTCTCGTACTTTCCGTTTGTGGAGCGCACTTCCATTCCTAAGCTTTCCTGGTAACTACAATCTTCAAAAGTTTAAATACAACGTCAATTGCCATTTTTCATCTACTTGATCTCCATACGTTTCTTATATTTTTCTCGATGCCCACTTTAACATGTTTTTTCTCATTGTAACCCCCTGTGCAGCAGTGGCAGTTCTGCCGTAGTCGGGTGAAATGATTATAAAAAGAATCAAGTAGGCTGATACTGAACCTCTATCCAGAAGTATTCTAACATAGATTTTTAAGATATGTGCATAGCATATTTATGGCTGCCTTAGATCCTGTTCGTATGAGTTACACAAATATTTTGGGGTTTCATTGAGAGGAAATCTATGCTGATTTGATATAAACGCCTTTGTGTCAGTGACTGCAAAGGTGGGTCTGCTTTAATTAATTTGTTTCTACACTAATGTTGCCCAGTGTGAGAGTTACTGAAAGTAAAGATTTACTGCGTAGTATTGTATCGTGATTTTCCAAGCGCAGTTCACAAGGCTGCATAGTATGGGACACTCAAGGATTATCGAACTCACTCAGTCAGTCAAGTGTCATACTTGATACGCGATTGGACAATCATGTCTCTTCCGAGCCATGGATGGCAGACTATTTTCCCGCATTAGGTTGCCATTACTTTCTGAGGTAGACTGGTTACAACCAATGCTACAGAACCCATTCTCTCTTTCTATTTAACCCATAGCTGGAGGGAGAAAACGGATTAATACCTTTCCTAAGGATATTTGTGCGTAAGTGAATGCAATGAATTTGAACTCGGCTATCGGGTTTATCGTTTCAAGCCGATATCTACTGCACCACAACGCACATCGAATTCACTATTCAGTCATAATTGGTCTAAGGTTGCTGATCATTACACTACTTCGAGGTACATGAGCGTGGTGTTAACTGAGCTTAAAGAAATGCAAAACAAGACTGGAAAAGGTCAAGATTGTGGAGATTGGGATAAAATACTACCGGGACTCTGTTCCACAAAGCAGCAGTGTTAATCACTTCTTACTCAAATGATACGAAAGGGAAGTGTGATGATTTTTCCTTGCGTAAATGGTCATGGCTTGTTGAATCCGGAATGTAACTCGTTAGACCACATGCCATGAAAAGGTAAAGCGTCTATGGGAACGAGACCATAGAGTGGAAATTTATTCAACATCGACAAGGGCGGGTAGTTACTTTTAAATTCATTCTGTCGAGACTGGGCAGCTCAATCCATATTATGGCAGTAATACTCTATTTATGGTCTGGTTTTGCATTTTTAAAGTAGAGTGCTGCGTTCTATGTCGTCTCTAGATTCAAACTCTAATACATGAAATGGTAATGCTATCAACGAAAAGTTTCATTCTTTTTAGTAATCGTTTTATTAAGAGTGACAGATTTACTTCTCAGAAGCAGTCCGAGGAATTATGTCACAGGAGCGCCTGTTGCATGTATCTCAGCCTCGTTCCGCAGGTAGTATTAGCCGGTGGTTAACCTGGGTGTGGCATATAGACGCTTCAGAATTCCCTACAGTCTTTGTTGAATTCGCGCTGCTTTGAATATATTAATAATCCAGTCAAATTCAATCCATCCCTGTCAGAATGCTCCGCCAACAAGACAATCTCGTCAATAGCTGATCATTCTTACCATTGCCTTTGAATTCTGTAACAAGAGAGTATCGCGAAAGGAGAAATAGAGCTGTAAAATGAAAAGATAAATTGTTAAGATCGTAAATATGAGTTCGACAAGGACTTAGGGAACTTGACTCCCATTACACGTTCAAGTTAAGGAACTGACTTGAACTAAGGAAAAAATCACGCTAGGTAACAATTCTGTGTCTGCTTAATGCTGGTTCAATGTTACTAGTTTTGTTTTGACCGAATTGAATTGTGAAAGGCAATCCTTCCCCATTGAGCAACATGACTAGGTCAGAACAGTGATGAACGACTTGAGTTTGGTCATCTAGATTTTTTGAAGTTACACTGTTGTATCGTATACACAGACCAAGACTAAGGGCTGGAGCATGTTGTTATATAGAGGTTTAGAAAGGAAGTATTACCGACGAGAGAAACCTGAAGAATGCTGGCATTCATTTTATAGACTGGCCGTTAACAATGATGTTACGAAAGACTTGATAATTGAGATCCAATAGAAAAAAGATGTAGCGGCTCTTGGATCCAAAAAGTGTCAGAAGTCATTGGTATATCTTGTACGATGGTCCTCTGATGATTTTATTGTCTAGTGCCTATACTGAAGATATCAGCTGTTGATCTATAGATTCTAACAGTACATTAATTAGAGTAATAAACTGATATTGCAAAAGCCATGAACACGTAACTGCATTATAAAAAACAGGGTACACAATATCTTCCATAGATTGGGGAACATCTGACATTTAGCCAACGACTGAACAGTTTTGTCAGTCTTGAAGAAAACTTTTGGTTGATATTCTTAGAAGATTGTTGAACTATTTCTTAAGAGAGGGTTTATTAGATTCCCGAACTTGTTCACCGAAAGATTTATTACTTTACCAAAACTATTCATGTTTGTCTACTACAGGTTATGCTGTTGGTGTCATTATTCGCAATTGTTTAGCGACATCAGCTTAACCTTGTTCAAAGCAGATCATTTCAGACTTGTTGAAGGAAGGAATGAATGTTCATTTGCCAAATATAAAATCTCATAGACTTCAAAATAATGTCCCAGATTCTTTCAAAATTAGAATAACTTTTTCATTATTTCAATCATTTATT
This sequence comes from Ascarosepion bandense, assembly GCA_037127315.1. Taxonomy (NCBI): domain Eukaryota; kingdom Metazoa; phylum Mollusca; class Cephalopoda; order Sepiida; family Sepiidae; genus Ascarosepion; species Ascarosepion bandense. The sequence goes on along the minus strand of JBBBDQ010029769.1, from coordinate 8,409,811 downwards.
CTGAGATTTTCATGAAACGCAAAATTCTGACAATGACGTGCGTTGTGGTGAACGTTCATATACACTTGGGTAAGGTATAAATCTATCTCTTCTCTCTTCAGCAATGGGTTAAGTAGCAAGACAAATTTGGGTTTTATAGACTTGGTTGGCAACCAGTCTACCTTGCCGGAAGATAAAAGTGTTTAAATAGGGTAAACATCCCTACAAGAAAAAAAAGAAGCAAAAACGTCTAGGCAAACCTCTCGTTGATGGCCGATGGAGTTGAGGAGAGACTTTGAAAAGTAAATAAACCGAATAATTTAATGCAATAAAATCATTTAGAATGCAAAGAGTTCTTGCTGAATGTTCTCTTAAATGTTTGTGTGCCGAAGGCAACAATTAACGACTTAAAAGTGGAGGATCGTTAGTCCTGAGACATGCAATGAGGAAGGAGGGCTTTGAGAACCTGATACTGACAGGCCAGATAGAGAGAAAAAGAGACAGAAGAAAGCAGCGGATAACAAATTTGAAGGGCCTGAGCAGGTAGATGAGAGAATGGAGGCTGCGAGATGTTACAGGAGAAAGCGTGCTTAAAGCCACCAGGGATAGAGAGACGTTGAAGGCCAGGATCGCCTATGTCCTGAAAGGACAAAGTACATAGAATAAAGAAATAATACTAATCACTGCTAATTTCGTTGTGGTGCAGTGGATATTGGCTGCGAATGACAAAATCGGAGAGCCAAGTTCGAATTCTAGTTGATTTAGTTGCATTCATTTGCATTTTCGAATACCTTTTGGAAATATATTAATTTGGCTCTTCCCTAGAGTTGTGGGTTAAATAAAAAAACGTATTGGATTCTATAGCTTTGGTTCGCAACCATTCTACTGCAGAATGTAATAGCAACCTACTGCAGGAAGAACTTCTGCCCAGTCATTCATGTCTTTTTCGAGGTATGATTGGTTAAGCCTGTATCACGTATGGCTTTTAACTGAATCACAATCACTAATCCAATCATGCCATATGTATTTAGAAAAAAAAAGATACATTTTCACTTCCCATTCGCACAGCTTTAACTATAATACTATAATTTAATTCAATTTAATATAAATATATATGTGTAAAATTTCGGTCACACACACTTTCTCTCACTCTTTCCTTCTCTCTCTCTCTCTCTCTCTCTCTCTCTATATATATATATATATATATATATATATATCGGGAGAGAGTGTGAGAGAGAGAGAGAGAGTATGATCAAAGTTTTACACGTTTTAACAGCTAGTAATTAAGTTTATTGTAGATGTAACGGACGACGAATAAGGTTGACATCCAGTCTAAGCTTTTTAATTTATCGTAAACTTTTTTAGATGTTGCAAAACATACATAAAATGCTTAAGTTCGTTTATAGGAAACCTTCAAGCAAATTGCTGTCATTATTGATTATATTAATTTATATTTTATAATTTATATTTTATAATTTTATTTAAAAAATAAAATATTCAATAATAAATACATATAAACGCATAAGACTATCAATATACAAACGGATGAATACGGATCCCAATTATTTCCAGCCTATAACCCCTAGAATAATTCGAAACCGTACTGCCTACCAAAATAACCATTAGAACTATACAAAAGAATATACACAATGCATCACTAATATGTATATATAAAATGTTTTAATAACTTGGGCAGATTTTAAATTTAATATAATTTAAAATCGGTCCAAGTTATTGTAACACTTTATACAAATAGTCGAGGAAATACACAATGCTTTAACCCTATTATTGCCGAGAAAGATATAAGAGACCGTCGTCGCTGGTTGTTGATTTCAATGTCCATTTATTTATAGTTTTCTTGGTCTCGTTTGTATACACTTGTGTACATACATAATTATGGCGGTGATTCGCTTTCGAGTAATACAAGTTATCCTCAAATGTAGAAAGCGTTGTTACTAGTGACTTATACTTGCAGGTATGACAATGTTTGACAACTCTTGCAGTTTATAACATTTTGGTGAAACATCGAAAATTTTAGTATTCTATTTAAGACACATTCTTTTTTCATAATTGATGCAAATAAAACAAAAGTGAATGAAATCTCTCTGCATATGACTTCTTTGATTATTTTTTTCAATATTCCTACACAGGCAGTAACGAAACAATTCGTTTCATGTTAGACTAAAATGTGCACAAACATGCTTTGGAGATTGTTGTGTATTCCGGATGAGGAACCGCACAAAATAATGAACAACAAAACAGATATGGAGATAGGAAAGTAGGTTATATTGAACGTAATATACAAACAAAAACGCAGGTTAGTAACTCAAGGAATACTATTAGTAAGAAATAAATATATACAAGTCTTGAAGTGAAAAAGTATATACGTGTATATTATTCTAGCTGAGTTGAACTCAGAGCTAGTCTGACTTCCGATGCGGTAGTCTCTGGGAAAGTTTGCTATCTCTCCAATAACTGTAACGGATCTCTACGAATTCTTTCTACTGCTAACTGCAACTGCAACTCTCCTCTCTATGGCAGGAGTATATGTACACTCCGTCGAGTCTATTATCATATACAAAAGAGGGAGATCCCAAAACAGAGATAAACCACATACCGTTACAAATATTTCTCTTCAATTGCTCATTCTCAACGAGATTCTGATGTTCACTGGTTTGATAAACGATCTTGAGGCATGTTATCTCAGTTATTTATTAGCTTTTACTGTGTTCCTGATTTTATCTTTGGGTTCCTGGTTTCTTTCTCTCGATCAACTCACTTTACAGAAGCTGCTTAAGGGTCCTTTATAATGAGCATATTGTCTGGAAGAGAATAGAGTTAACTGTCCCTTCGAAACAAGCTGGGACAGAGTTACATACCTTGGCATTTTACTAACATACAGCACTCGCCACAATTTACACAGATGACTTAACGATTTGTAAATTACTAGAGATACTATTCTAAGTTGACATCATTTGAGGATGCCACCTCCACTCACTCAATTTTTGCACTGGATACCTTATATATAGAGAGAAAACAATGGACATGTTATACCTTTGTGGTAAGCATCCCAGGTATTTTATGCATAAAACAATGAAGACGACAAACAAGTGCTGTAAATATTCAAATCCGTTTCAATAGAAATTTAATTCTGAGAAGGTTCTGTAAAGTAAACGTTTTTATAATGTTAAATTTCAGACAAAGCCATTATATCCTCATTGAATCGCTGCAAGTATTTTGGACACACATCGATCTTTGTTTCATGTTAGTTTCAGAATTTGGTATGGTTGTTTCAGCAACCGATGTTCAAAAGGTTCAATCTCCTCGTAGAATAATATCTATTATATCTAACTACCATTACGCACTGAGACATGAGACTCACGAGGACCACCGCACTACATATATCAATGGCTTTTGAAAATGTTTAGATTCAGAAGCTGCTACATAAGCCTTCTTTCTATTGCATCTCAATTATCAAGTCCTTCGTAACAGGTAGATCCCTGAACATTGTTGTTAATGGCAGTCTATACGATGAATGCCAGCATTCTTCAGGGTTCTCTCGTCGATATTACTTTATTTTTACTCTATATTAATAATCTACATGAAACCATTCTACAGCCCTTAGTCCATATCTATGTATAAAATACAACTGTACCCACAAAATTCGGGATGACCAAATCCTAGTAGTTCATCACTATACTGATCTTCTCATTTGCCTCAATGGGGGAAAGATTGCCTTTTATAATTCAATTCGCCAAAAACAAAACTAGTAATATTGAACCAGCACTGAGCAGAAATTTTACCTAACAGAACTGATTCGTTATTTAAAATGATCTTCTAATATGGTTGTATTTTTACATCATTGCATGCAAACAATGCTGCATGTTTTGTAAAAGTTTTCGACATTGGTTCCTCTCGTTCTCATATATCGAAATTCCTCTCAATTTAATCAACTATAAATAATCCGGTAATTATTGAAGAAAAATTGTTTATGCTTGGATTAAAGTTGATGAATATAAGATTAATATTAGACATATGTAACTGATATATGTTGTACTGACTTTGTTGCAATGCAGAAAAAATTCAGAGAAACTCAAAGTTGCATGACAACCTAAGTGAGGGTTTATGCGCGGTGACATTTTTACCGGAGGCAGTTAATTCAATATGTTCATTTTTTATTCCGTTATTCATCAAAATGTGTTTATTTATCGTCACCTCATTCGTTCATATGCATAAGATACAACAGTGTCTCTCCAAAATTCTGGATGACCAAATCCTAGTAGTTCATCACAATTCTGATCATCTCATTTTGCTCAATGAAGGAAAGATTGCTTTTTACAATTCAAAACAAAACTAGTAATATTGAACCAGCACTGAGCAAGAATTTTACCTAGCATGACTGATCCGTTATTTAAAAGTAGCTCCTAATATGGTGTCTTTTTATATCATTGCATGAAAACGATGTTGCATGTTTTTAACTGAATGTTCTTTCTTCAAGATAGATGTCTTAAAGAAGTTCCAATTATCTTGTAACGCGTCTGGCTACTAACCCCAGTATTTCTACGTCCAGATTTCTTAATACTTGTATTACAATCGATGTTAAATTTTATAAGTGTTTATGCTTGTGAGGATAAACATATACACAAATGAAATCAAATAAGTGTTCGACATAAGCTGATATAGAAGAAGAGATTACGAAACATTTCTGTATTGTTTCCTAGGCCAGCTGTTTGAAAATAGCCCGGGATGTAAACTTTTCTGAAAATCTTTTCTAAAACAAGCACTATTATAAAAAAAGGAATGAGAGGACGATAAATAAAGAAATACATTTTGGGGAACACGGAATAAAAAAGCGAAGATATTAAATTAACTGCCTCCGGTAAAAATGTCACTGCGCATAAACACTTACTAAGATGTACATGCAACTCCGAGCTTCGCTCAATTTTTTCTGTATTGCAACAGAGTTAGGTACAGCATATATGCACATATGTCTAATATTAATCTTATATTCATCAACTTTGATTCAAGCATGAAGATATTTTTTCTTCAATAATTATCGGGTTATTTATAGTTGATTGAATTGTAAGGAATTTCAATATATGGAAACGAGAGAAACCAGTGGCGAAAACGTCATCTTCCACCTATCCTAAGGCTCCTACTTCTTTCATGGTAGCACTATTCTACATTCACTCCGCAAACATTAGTCAGTTATAAATGATAGTAGTAATCATCGCCTTGTTGCAATCACCTAAGACTCATTTTTGTCAGGGTATTTCGGCATATAATGTGAGCAAAAGGCTCTCAAGTGGAAAACTTATATAGGCCGTTTAATTATTGCCTATTTCATCCTAAATTTATACAGGACTTTTGGTCTACCGCACAATGTGCTTCTAGCAAAAGAGTTTCTGATTTTTATATTTGCAAAGATTTGTGTTGTTTTGTGCACAATGATTTAGCGCTATATACGATTGTGTAAATGATCAGAAATATTACGAGGAAAAATAAATAGATATACAGAAGACTTCCCTCTTCTTCTTCTTCTTCTATGTGCCCTGTCCTTTCAGGACGCAGGCAATCATGTCTTTGCACGTCTCCCTATCCTTGTTAACACTTAGCACGCCTTCTCCTGTTACACCACTCAACCCTCCTTCCATCATCTACCTGATTAGGTCCTTCAAATATGTTATCACCAGCTTTTACCTCTCTCTTTTTAACTCTATCTAGCCTGTTAGTATCAGGTTTTCCAAGCCCTCTTTCCTCATTGCATGTCCTAGGAACCTCAGCTGTCTCTTCAGCTCAGTATTAATTTCCTTTTCATTTCCATCATTTCTAAAACCTCATCATTGCTCACATGCTCGATCCATGATATTCGCAGCATCCTTCTGTAGAACCACATTTCAGTTGCTTCAAGTTTTTCCTTCCTCATTGCATGTCCCAGGAACTTCAGCTGTCTCTTCCTGGTGCTCAGTATTAATTTCCTTTTCGTTTCCATCATTTCTAAAACCTCATCATTGCTCACATCTCGATCAATGATATTCGCAGCATCCTTCTCTAGAACCACATTTCAGTTGTTTCAAGTTTTTCCCTCGTCCTTGATGATATTGTCCAGCATTCCCTGCCGTATTGAAGGACAGACATCACATGACAATCTAGTACTCTCTTCTTTGTTTCTAGCAAAATTGTTCTGTTTCTTAATACTTTATTCAACTTCTGCAATGCTTCATTGGATATGCAAATTCGCCTTCGGATCTCTGTGTCGCACTTTCCGTCCTTTGATTGTCTAAAATGTAGTCGCGTGTAGTCCACCATTGTCGGTCTGTGTTTATTATTCACAGAGAGTAGATTATTAGAGCAACAAATGTTCTTTCGTTGGACTCCTAGCATCTAAACCGAAAAAATACGCCGAATTTATATGATTTAGTCCATGTTAATTAGAACTTATGATATAGGTTAGATATTAAATAGGTTCACAGAAGACACAAGGTTCTAAATGTAGTTGCCTGGAGTCGGGAGTTTGTCGGTCGGAGATTATTGCCCGGAAATGGTAAACAAATAGGTCTACAACCGGGCTTTCTTTGGTGTCCTATCAGGCAATCCAAACAAAAACTCCGAATTTAGAAAATCTCTTTCTTATATATTTTCCACATGCTGTATGATGGCCATGAATGAGGTTCACAGAAGACATTGATTAACACGTATTCGATTGGTGTTTAATGATCAGACATTATAGATCATTTACGTTAGTGCTGGGATCTATTTAGGGGACTAGCAGAATCATGAAATAAGTACAGGAAATTTAGATTATTTTAGTACTTTTAACATTATAATATGCTCTATGAGAAACATGAAAAAATTTACAGAAAGAATATTGTTTAAGGTGATTAAGGCGTGCTTAGCTTTTCCAGATAGTAGACAATTAATGCATCTGCAGATAAACCAAAACAATGTCACGAATTTGAATTATTTTAGTCACTTTAAAAATATGGACTTGAGAAGATTGAAGGAGAAGTGCGGATTGAGTTGGATAACCGGAGAAGATGTATTAAAAGTGACAAAAGAGTTGTTGACGACCATGATCGCCTATGTCCAGAAGGGAGATGGAACATATAATAACAATAATAATATATAAATAATAATAAATAAATACAATGAATTTAGATAATTTTAGTACATTTTTAAATAATCTTATACTATATTATCGACATGAAACATATGTACAGGAGACAGATTGTTTAAGGCGAAGTCGCGTGTAGTCGGGCGTTGTCGGTCGATGCTTCGTGTCCAGTAGAATATTAGACAATAGACTATAACGGCCAGTGTTGTGCTTTCTTTTGGGTCTTTGAAGATAAAAAATGAATACATCGCATCTAGATGATTTTTGTCGATATTAATCACATCTTTTTATATATGAAAGAAAAGAAATAATTTTATAGAAAGCATATTGGACTGGGTTTAGTGTTCACGGATATTCGACCATTAGGACAAGGACAGGATTTTCTTTAGCGTTCTAGCAGATAAACCAAATCAATACACTGAATTTAGATGATTTAGTAATTTTTAATGCTATTTTATGCGACGAGCTAGATATGAAATAGACTTAAAGAATACAGGTTGTGTAAGGTGTAGTAACGTTGAAGGGGCTCTGTTGGTCGGTGTTTAGTGTTAAAGAATAGTAGAATATTAGGGTAAATGGCGAGCTTTCTTAGGATTCTTAGCAGATAAAGCAAATAAATACAGGAAATATAGATTATATTATTCATTTTAATATTAGTTTATGCTATATTATAAATACAGAACAGACGTACAGCAGGAAGATTGGTGAGGCGTAATCACAACTAGTCGAGCGTTGTTAGTCGATGCATATTGTTCACAGTTAGTAGGCTATTAGGGCAACAGCTGGGCTTTCTTTGGAGTCCTAGCACCTAAACCAAATAGATACACCGAACTGAGATGATATGGGTCAATATTAATTATGTAATATGCTATATTGTTGCCATGAAAAAGATTCAAAGGATGTTTATTGTTAATGGCTTAGACTCAGATAGTATTTTATTAAGGAAACTACTGGAATTTTATTGATGTTCTAGCAGATAATCAATACATGGAGTTTCGATTATTTATTCTTTGTTAATATTATTTTATGTTTGAAATATGTGAAATAAATTAACAGATAACGGTGTTTAGTGCTACGAGATCAGCATTTGGGCAACTACCGGGCTTCTTTGGGGTACTAACATTTAAACTCAATAAATATGCCGACTTTACACGATTATAGTCTATATCAATGTATATTATAATATATAACAGTAATAAAATAGATATACAAGGTATAATGTTAAATACGTAGTTGCGTAGACTTGTCTGTGTTTATTGCTCACAAATGGTAGACTATTAGGTCAACTACTAGGCTTTCTGTTGGGTTCTTACAGGTAAGCCAAATAAATATACTAGGTTTAGACTATTATAGACCTTGCAAATTTTGTTTATGATATATGAGAGACTAAATAGATTTACAGAATGCGTATTGTCAAATGCGTATTCGAATGGAGTTGGGCGTTGTCGTTCGGTGTTTAATTTTAACAACTAGGATACTATTATGGCAAAAGCCAGTTTTTTCTGCCCCAAAATGTGAACCAAACAAATACGCCAAATATAGACGATTATGATCCATTTTAATTATATATTATGGTATATGATGGAGATTAAATAGATTCACAGAAGCCTTATTGCCTAAGTTTTAGTCGCGTGGATTCGGAAGTTGTCCCTTTTTAGGTTTTATAGATCGTAAGATATAAAGGGAATTACTGTTTTTTTGTGGTCCAGCAATATAAATGGAATAACAACAACAACAACAACAAAAAAAGCAATTTAGCTTCTAATCCATGTTAATTATTTAGAATCATATATGATGGACAAAAAGTATAATCACCGAAGTAATATTGTAAAAGCCAACTACGAGGTTTGTCGGTCGGTGTTCAGTGTTCATAAATTGTAAACTATTAAGATATATTTTTTAAAATTAGGCATAAATAGAAATTACTGGTCCTTCTAGTTAAAAACACACACACAAAATAATTTACATTAACAATTAATAAGAATCCACGTATTTAGGCAGACATCAATTTTTATGTTTTTATTTTGCCATCAATAAATTTCTTTTGTTTAATAATTTAGTTTTATTTAAGTGTTTTAAAAAAAGGTAATTTTTTCTAAGGCATAAATTACATCTATCGCTTTTCTCATTCTATGTAGTTTATGCATTTTGTCCCGCATAAACAGAGATGGCTTCTTCAAAAATGGTTAACCAGCCAATATATATATATATATATATATATATATATATGAAAACTTAAGGCAGACCCGTTATTTCATGGTAAATTGGTAGTAAGGCCTATTTCAGGCGAACTATCATCAGCTTCCGTCTTTATTTTACAAAGGATATGATGCATATATACTCTGGAATGTACGTATTGCTGATTCCGTAATAAATTAGAGCACTCAGGCTATTGGGCGTGTATAATGATAAAACGCACGCTAAAAAGTCTGCCTACTTCTACTGAGCGCCCATATCCCAGAGGTAAAATTACCGACTGACGCCAATTCGGTCGGGTTTTAATCCCGGGTTAAAAGCAATCGGTGTCTAACTGTACTGATGAACTATGATACAGTGAAACAGATCTGTCTGCGGATATATATATATATATCCTTACAAAGAGATTATCTCCTTATTAACGCAGATTCATGCGGATTTCGAAATTTCGTGAGGACACCGTTATGATGCTCTCACTCGTCAGGGCTGTATCTTTTTAAGTTATGTTTTTTTCTTTTTTATATAAAGTATGGCTTGATATTGTGAGAGCAGTCTTGTGGTTGATTAGTTATTCTTTTTCTTCTTGCTTATGATTGGTTGATTTTCTGTAAATTTCTTAGTTATTGTGTAGTTTGATTTATTTTTATTTTTTAGTCTATGCGTAAATGGGTGTTTCTTTAGTTGGGATGGGCCCTTTTATTTTAATGACCTCGGTCATTTACTAGTTATTTACTAACACACTAAGTAAAAGGTTATTTTACTTAATGGGTTAGTAATTTTTACCGTGTGACGGTTTATTTATTTATTTTCCTTTATTCATGGTTCGGTTTATTGTGTTTGTGAGCGTTAGCTTTATAGCTAAATCCGCTGCTAAGAAGGTCAGTTCACTGTGCAAGGCCAGGAAGTCTTTTTCCGGCTGAAACAATCCTGCACATATACAATTCTACCGTGCATTGTATACTGCTGCCTTATCTTGTCGGGTGCTACTGCTATCCACCTAGGGGTCCTTGACAAAATTCAACGGAGAATCTGCAATGTGAGCGATCCCGACTTGGCAGTTCGGATACAGTCACTTTCTCACCGGCGCAGTGTGGTTTCCCTCTGTCTCTTCTACAAGAACTTTCACGACATCTTCTCCGATGAACTAAGCTCACTATATACGAATTTTCTCGAGCCAAAAGAATAGCAACTTGGTTCCACCCTTTTACTGTGAAACCGATAAGATGTAGACACAAATTCTACTCCAACAGCTTCTTTTCTCGCACTTCCCGGCTGTGGAATTTTTTTTTAATCGTTTCACCCCAAGCATGGCATTCCACTGCCACTATTGCGCTTGGGGCTACATAGAGGAAGGTAAATAGAAAGAGTGGTTAGATATAGGAAATGTCAGAAGGGGGGTGATAGGTAGTTGGGAGGATGGGAAGAGTGTTTGAAAGAATGGAAGTGAATTATTGTTAGGAGGTGTCTATTGACCTTTTACTTGCTTCCCCGACAGCTACAATCTTTAAGAATTCAAATGTAAAGTCAATACTCATCTCCTATCTCACTAACCCGCATCCATTCTCTCATCTCATTTCTGCAGTTTTATCATTCCTCTACTACCCGCTTCCTGACAACCCCTGTATTCTGCCACTTCTTCTCATAACATTCATCCTATGCAACCACCTGCACAACTGCGGCAATATAATGCCTTGCTTGGGACGATATGATTATAAAAATTTAATTCTTGCTTTTATTATTATTTATTTATTTCATTTTTATTTTTCGCTTAGTGATTGTCGTATTATGATTTTGTCATAACTGGTGTGGATACGTACTTTTATTTCTCGTAGTTATATTATTTGTATGCTTGTTTATGATTGCATTATTGATTTTGTAATTCATATTCATTTTATCTTTTTATTTATATTGTTTATATATCGTTATTTCTTCCTGTTTGTGTAGCAAGTCTTCATTTTCCAATTATGTCGTTTTTTGGATTAAATTTTACTGTGTTTTTTAAAACTAATTATTGCGACTTTTTTCTTCGAGGCATTATTCACAACTTTTGCTGTTAATGTTGTATGGTGATCCTTTTTGCTTTTACTATTTCTTATTTGATTTTGGCGTTAGTGCTGTTTTTTCTGGTTCTACATATATTTTAATAACGATCTGTTGTTTTTGTGCTTTTCCGTGTTGAATGTTGTTTTGTGATTATTAATCTTTTTAAATCGGCGTTTCTGATGCTCCTATGAAAATCCTTTCGTCTGTATGATTGTTATTTGTTAAGGTTGCTTTGTATATTATGTTGTTGGTAAGTCATTTATTATTATGTGGACAGTTGTCTTTTTCGGTAGTTACATTTGTTTGTATAGACTTGTTGGCTTGTGTTGTTGTTATTATGAGAGTTATTAAGTATTTTCCTGTTGTGTTTTGTTATTACATGTTCGGTATTTTACATACAGCATTAGCTGATTGTGAATGTATTTTTGTTAATAAGTTTTAATTGTTTGTTGCGTTTAGGGAAGTGTTTTTCTATTATGTTAAAAAATATTTCCTTATTTTTGTTTTTGTATTGTTCTTGTGCGTTATGGTGCAGTGGATATCGACTCGGTACGTGGAATCGGGAAGCCGAGTTCGAATTCTAGTTGAGTTCATTGCATTTATTTAAACGCAATAACTCTTGGGAAAGGCATTGATCTATCTCTTCCCTCTAGTTATTGGTTAAATAACAAAACAGATTGGATTATATAGCCTTGGCTGGCAAAAAGTCTACCACAGAAAGCAATGGCAACCTAATGCGGGATAATCTTCTGCCCAGTGAGTCATGTCTTGAAAGAGACAGGATCGTCCAAGCGTATTTCACGTATGGCACTTAACTGATTGTTGTTGTAGGGTGGATTAAATCAGATTTTGTTTCTTTTTCTAATCTTCTTGTTTGTTTGTTTTTTTCGTTTGTGTATTCAAGTTTGTTTGAGTGTCTGCTATTTTTTAGTGCTGACTCATATGTTTCTTTGTTTTCCTTGAATATTTTTATGTTACTTGAGTTTGTAGAAAGTTTTTCTTTATAGCTATGCGTATATTTGGAGGGCGACTTGAATTAGTTGTTGATATATGTGGCTTTTTTTTTTCCTTTTCTGTATGTTTTGTATGTGCTGTTATTAAAGTTTAGTGTTATATCTAGAACATTTACTACTTCTAAATTTGTTTTATGTCTATTGCGGATACTAGAGTATTAAAAATTTTAGAAATTGTTTTCTTATGTTTTCTGTAGTTTTACCGTTACAGTTTCTTAGAATTATGAGCCCGTCGTCTCTTTATAAAGCTATATGTTTTTTATTGATAATTTTTCCTAGTTTGTAATTTTTGTAAATACTTATAATTTCACATATTACTGCACCGCCGTACCTTCCCATTTTTACGTCAAATATGTAGTATTTATGGTATTTTTGTTAGTGTTGTTGTGTTTGTTGCCATATTTTTATTATGGATTAGAATAAATTTTCTGCGATGTTTGATAATATTTATGTCTTCTGAGATGTGTATTTATTGTTTTGATAAATTTAGTGCATTATTTAAATGTTTTTTCGTTAATGGACCGATAGAAATCTTCTATGTCGAACTGTACAAATGAGCATTGCTCTTTGTTCGTGATATTATTGATGGTTTTTTTTTTACATTGGCTTAATTTTAACATAGCCCTTGTTATTTAGCATATTCCTTCTATTATTTTTTATTTATTTTTTGGATTCTGTGCAGGTTGTTAATTGGCCTGCTGGTTTATTTAGGAAGTTTTCTTAATAGTTCTCTAGTTTGATAAATGATCAGTTTTTGGCGGTTGCTTTATTCTGTTGTGAAGTTTTAGTTTAACAGCTATTATTTTGTTGTTTTCCATGTTATTGTTGGTGGTTTTATAAAATTTAGTAATTTCCTATTAGCTAATGTTTTGTAGCCTTTAGTGTTCATTTTCTAGATATTTCTAGATTTGTCGGCTTGTATGTATAATTTCTGTAATCAAATAAATAAATAAAAAGATTTATGTAAATAAAAATTATAAACATTTAATCAAGCGACTACACAAGAAAAATAAAAATAAAGAAAATCAACCTATCATATCCAAGAAGAAAAAGAATATCTAACCAATCACAAACTACTCCCACAACACCACAACATACTCTGTATAAACAAGAAAAAGATATAACTTAACAACAAACAGCCCTGACGAGTGAGAGTATCATAATAATGTCCACATGAAACGTCGAAGTTGGCATGAATCTGCTCTATTAAAGAGATAAATTCTTTGTAACTATCAAGGCTCTATCTCCACCCCGATATCGAGTACTTTACGATAAAAAAACGGCTTACCAAAATATATGTTATCAGTAATAACCACTAAAAAATTACAACCTTGCCGATCACACTTATACACACACACACACAGACACACACACACTCTCTCTCTCTCTCTCCCTATATATATATATATATATATATATATATATATATATATATATAAGTGTGTGTGTCTGTGTATTGGTCAAATATTTTTTCACACTGGATTTTATAAATTTGTAATAATGTACATCTTCTAAATGTAAAGGGCTATATATGTTTCACCTATATAGTGCATGTCTGTCATTATTATTTTGTGATGAGTTACCTAAAATATAAAATCTTACAGACATAAGGTTACAATTAGCCAACAAGTTAGATTAGGTAAAATGAACTAAAACTTTGAAGAAGCTTCATTCAGTAATGAGTCAATTTCCTTATATTAATATTGTAATTGGGTATATGATAAAGTCCTTTGGGAAGAAAAAGACCTTCTCACCCAAAGTGAGCTTGATAATCGATTTTGAAAAGAGCACGCACCATTCATTTTTTAGGCAATTTATCATTTTGCAAGATTCTTTTGACTCGGTCAATTTTTAGCCTAGACTGCGAGGTCTGTAGATTAACGTATATTATATATATGTAAGTTGAAATGTGCATCACATCACTGACATATACACAAAAAATAATCTGTTAATTCATAAAAAAAGGTTCATGCCTTTTTCAGTGATCACAGTGCAACGTGATCACAAACTTCTACATCAGCAAGTATCTCTGAGCTGATAATCGTCATTTTGTTAAATGTGTTTTTTTAAATGACAATTCCTGAATGAAAATAAATAAATCACTTTTTACAAAATACCCATCAGCTGTAAAATAGGTAGAGACATGAAAGGTCTTTTGTCGGATAGACACGTGTCTCGTTTAACAACTTTTGTTTTTTTGGCACTCCGGTCTGAAAATCGAACTGACTTACAATTTGTTCAAGCAATGACATTAGGTTACTAATCGTTTGAATTAATATTGGGAGACAAATTGTACTGGGGATCAAGGATTTAATCTTGGTTCTTCATTTTTTTAAATTAAGCGTAGAGTTAAATGTTTGCCTTTGTTCTTTAATGTGTGAACACGGGATAAATAAAGACAATGAGATCAGAAAGAAATGGAAAGATTTTTCAAGGAAAAGTAATAAAAGAAAATTAAATTGACGAAAGAAATCTTTTCACATATCCTGCATGATAGCTTATGCTTTTGGAATTTATGAAACAAATATATTTTTCGAGATGCAAGTGCTAATCCTAAACAGTTTTGAATTCAGTCTTCTAGAATGGTTTCTAAACACGGCTGGAGAATCTAAGCTACTTAACAGTAGCTGTTGGGGTGGCAAATAATGTCGAAACTTTCCAAATCTCTCTCTGCAAAAACGAACTCAAATTTATCGCCCGGAATTTTAGCTCGACACAACAATTTCCCTTTCATTTTATAGTAGTTTTTGAAAGTATTTTTTATCCTAAATTATTAAACGCTATTTTTAGTGGGTATTAAAAATCAGTTAGTCAGTTAAGTGTCATGCGTGATACACCCTTGGGCGATCATGTCTCGAAAGAGACATGACTGACTGGGCAGAAGATTATCCCGCAGTAGTTTTCCATTGCTTTCTGCGGTAGACTGGTTGCCGACCAATGCTATAGAACGCATAAGTATTCGTAATAACTGGCCTAAAGTGAAAAATAAAGAAAAATGTGGCCTTCTACATGAATCGAATTGCACCTCAATTTTTATCGTAGTGAAACTATTTTTTTTAAAACTATTTTTTTTTAAACAAACAGTGTCTCTATCAATTTAGCCAAAGAATCAGACTGACTGGACAATTAAGAATTGCGTCTTAAAGAAAGTATTTTATTCTTGTTGTAATTTTTACTGTACCACATCTGCTAGCTTCATCGTTCAGCAAGGTTTGAATGTATTTTATACGATATTATTACCATTCAACAACGGCAGTGGTTGAATATATTCAAGTCCAACATTGAGTGAATCTAGGCATATTTTAAGCTTCACCACTAATTCAGTTCTCAATTAAATTCCAAACAGTTTACTGTGTTAGATAGGACACCTCCTTAGCTACACTTTGAATTTTGGTTTAGCAGAAAAAAAGTTACGTCAAAATATATAAAGTCCGAATAGGGAGACGAATTACATAAGTGAGTGACAAACGCTTCTAATAATAAATCTTATTCTTTATAACTTTTTTTGTTTAAGATTTCTGCATGCAGTTTTCAACATTTAAATTCTGATGATATCTTTTATCATATTCTTAAATCAAACATTGCTAACATTTATTATTTTATCAGCATTGGTTATCAGAATAAATAATAAATAATCAATATTTTTTTTTATCAATTGTATATAAATTTTTTCTTTTTAATATTTTTTAATGTGGTTTTCAGCATTACATTTATTATTTTTTTAATCATTTCACCCCAAGCAAGGCATTCCACTGCCACTGTTGCACATGGGGCTACATGGGGGAAGGTAAATAGAAAGAGTGGTTAGATATAGGAAATGTCAGAAGAGGGGTGATAGATAGTTGGGTGGGTGGGAAGAGTGTTTGAAAGAATGGAAGCGAGTTAGTTTGTTAGGAGGTGTCTATTGACCTTACATTTAAACTCCTGGAGATTATAGCCGTCGGGGAAGCAGTATTGTGGAAGGGAATTCCACAGTCGGGAAGTGCGAGAAAAGAAACTGTTGGAGTAGAAGTTGCGGTTGCATTTTATCGGTTTCACTGTAAAAGGGTGGTATCTAGTTGCTAATCTAGTATCTCGTGCAAATTCGAACCGAGGGGGCACCAGTGATCTAAGTTCATCGGAGCAGAAGCCGTGAAAGTATTTATAGAAGAGACACAGGGAAGCCACGTCGCGCCGGTGAGAGAGAGATTGTAGGCGGTCTGCTAAGTCGGTATCGATCACATTACAGACCCTCCGCTGTACCTTGTCAAGAAGCCCAAGGAGAATAGCAGGGGCACCCGACCAGATATGGCAACAGTATTCAATGCACGGGCGGATGGTAGATTTATGAATGTGCAGGATAGATTCAGACGGAAAAAACCTCCGGGCCCTGCACAGAGAACCGACTTTCATAGCAGCGGATTTAGCAATGGATTCGATATAGTCATTCCACTTGAGGTCCGCTGAAAGTGTGAGACCAAGGAGGCGTAGTGGTTTACTCTCTGGGAGGCAAGCCTGGTCCATGCTAATAGGAGGTAGGTGCGATTGTCTATGATGATTAATTGATATTAAATTAATAGCAAAGCCTGTTAAAATAATGGATTACATGGAAAAATGAGCGCATGAAAAGTAATATTTTTAAGATTATATTAAACCTAGAAAAGAACAGAATAAATTATTAAACCAGGAAAAGCAAATGGCAAGATTTTCTAGTGAAGTAAAAGATAAGAATTTTCTTACTTAAAATATTGCAGCTAAAATAAAAATTGAATGCAATATTTTACGTAAGAAATTAATTATTTTTTACTTCACTAGAATATATTTTTCTTTACTTTTCCAGGTTTAATAACTTGTCCTGTTCTTTTCCAGGTTTAATATAATTTGAACAATATTACTTTTCTTGTGCGTATTATTTCATGTAATTATAGACGTTTCTTCAGTAGTTCTCAATTTAGGGTGGTAGTTATTAATTTCATTATTTAATAAAATAAAATAAAAATATACCAATCACCATGGCCATAAGTACGATATTCACTCACGTGGAACTGCTATGTATTTTTTTAGACTTAGTCTTTAGTTAAATATTTGTTTCTGATACTAAAACTATTTTACCCCATTATGACTACCATTACTTTTCTATAAATACATTTTAGATTTAACTATGACTTGACAAAATAAAGTAATATTGATGATTAATAAAGTCAGAATTGGAAGAGATGTAGTATTTTCTTTTGCTTTTCACAGATTAGTGGCAAATTGAAGTGAAATTATCAGTCCCTCTGTCTGCCTTCCTGTCTGTCTGTCTATCTGCCTTACTTTTTCTCATTCTCTCTCTATATATATAAGTGTATTTATGTGTGTGTATGTGTAACCATAGCTGTAATAATAATTGTCACAGAAATACACAGAAGAAGCCTCAAGGAACCTAAAATAATATTGAATGAATACAGAAGGGTTATTTTACAAAACTATACGTCAATTAATTTGGTCGCCCCCCATAAGGAGACTTACAATAATTTTTACCAGATACAATCCTACTCTACAAAAGAAATTAACCACCACGTAAATGTTAAGAGAGTGCTTTGATCGCAAGGAAATCTTGTTGCTACATTTCACCATTCCTGGCAGTTCCATTATCACAGTGTAGGTTATCTACTAGCCAATGTGATGAAATCAAAGAGAAAACAACTCTAAGTGAATTCAGAGAATTATATTAAAGAAAAAAAACTTTTAGAAAATTCTAAAATCCCCAGCATTCCTCAGCCGTGAGCATGTAGAAACGCTAGTGTCCCTCAGGGCTCCATACTTTGCTGACTGGAATTAGAATTCGGCTGTTGTTTCGTGTCGATATCCATTGCACCACAACGGCCAACCTACCCGCTACATTATTTTATGTTAAATATTTAGCCAAGCTCTTTTTACCGTGTCAGTGTACATAACCGCTGGAATATTTTTAAAATGTTTCTGTTCCTGCTTGTCTGCGTGCTAAATGTTTTTGCTAAATGTTCTGAGTATGTGTATAATTTGTAGACTTGGTAAGTGACTTTTTTGTTTGATGATTGTCCCTTATATATATATATATATATATATATATATATATATATATATATATATATATATAAGGGGTGCTATCTCGGTGTGGTTTAATGGTTAGCAAGCTCGTCTCGATTATTTATTTTTATTA
The DNA here is from genome assembly GCA_037127315.1 of Ascarosepion bandense. Classification (NCBI taxonomy): domain Eukaryota; kingdom Metazoa; phylum Mollusca; class Cephalopoda; order Sepiida; family Sepiidae; genus Ascarosepion; species Ascarosepion bandense. The sequence continues at coordinate 8,391,303 of JBBBDQ010029769.1, read as the reverse complement.
TTTTATTATTTTATTTAAAAAACTCAACAGATGTCGTCTGATGATTGCGTTTAGCATGAAACATTTTGTCGCCCCTGAGTGTTGACTTCAATGTTCATTTATATATATATATATATATATATATATATATATATATATATATATATGTGTGTGTGTGTGTGTGTGTGTGTGCATATATGTTTATATTTCTATATATGCTTAATCCAAAAAACTTCTCACTTTAACCTGCTTAGTTAAAGTGACAAATTCTTTGCATGAAACTATCAACGCTCTATCTCCAACCCGAAATCGAGCACTTTACGATAAAAAATACCTGCTTACTAAAAAAAGTTTATCAGTAAAAATACTGAAAAAAAAACGCAAAATGGTTGGTGCTGATCATTATCACAACTGTACATTATAACACTGCGGGCCATAATTATTAGGCCACCCCAATGTTTTAAACAAATGATGTATTTCATACTATTTGTTAGTATCTATTGTCAACTGAATACGTGTAAATGAGAAAAGAATGTTTTTTGTTAATATTGCACAATAACATGTGCATCAAATTAATTCATAAATATTTAATAATTACCTATAACGCAGTCTCATCAATGAAAGAATAAAAAAAATTTAGGGTGATTCGGACGAGTTCATGTTTGCTTCATTGCTTTGGAAAATTTTTCAAAGTAATAATAACAAAACAACCATTTTATATTCATTTGCCAATAAATGCGAAAAATAGTATGAAAACATAATTTCTTTAAAAAAAAAACTGGGATGGCCTAATAATTATGGCCGGTAATGTGTGTGTATATATATATATATATATATATATATAGTGTTTTACGGCAATGTGATTAGCGCTATACGCTTCACTTCAGACAGAGAAAGACCAAATTACATTTACTGATGGGTGAGTTTGATGCAAAAGGAGGGAATTTGTTAGACTTTAGAGAAGATAAATTTTACTTGGCAAAAGAAATAACACCAACGAAGTGACAGTTAACGTCTCAGAGAGACACAAAATGACAATTATGAATACATCTTTTGAAAGTGAAAACGTCATAAATGGACTTTGAAAAGACCAAATGAAGAAAGTTAATGTGAAATTCACTTCATAATTGCTGATAAAACGAACGGGTAGTGTCAAGGGAATAACCGTCACGAAGACTGATAATATTGGAAGCCATTATAGCATGATGGCTTGCTGAGTCAAATTTGACTTAAGTGTAATAAAAACAAAATGTTTCTCAGAAAAATAACCGAATAATATCAGAGAACATCTTTGAATTTCGGTTAGAAATCAATAACGGATTCCAGACATCGTGTAATAACGAAAATAACATAAAATCAGAATAGTGAATTGCTATCAATAATTAAGGAAAAAGAAGAGGGAAAACAGAAGGCCAACAGAAATAAAAGTAACAAAGGGAGATAACTCAGGGCAACCCTAGAATGATAGAAATAGAGCTGAAAATATTAATGTAGTTTTAAAGATGAATATAAATAAATGAAAATATATATTATATTGTAACTTTTCATAAAATCTCAAATATACAATGCGCTGGCAGAATCCCAAGAATGCATATACTTAGGAGTGGTAACAAAAAAAAAAATACTTAGGAGTGGTAACAAAAAAAGAAAAAAGAAAAGAAAATCAAGTAAAAAAAAAGGAAATACGGACTTGAAATGGAGACAGAAATGATGCCCGATCGGAAGATATTTAGAAAACAGGAAGATAATTTTCTATATAAAGAGACAAAATATATATATCAGTAAAATAATATTCGGGCAAGTAATTTTTAAAAATAAAAGACCACCAGCAATCATTCATGTGTGATTACCGTGAGTTAGCAATTGTTAAGATAATATTTGCACCATGAATAGGTGGCATAAAAACAGACGTTTTGAAAGAATGAAGGTAATAGTTACAGAAAGGATTAAAACAACTATTTATGAAGCACATAATGAACAAAAAAGTACGTCAAGATATAAATCTAAAAAATATTAATATAACATTATAAATATAGATCAGGTTAAGGATAGGTTGTCCAAATGGTACATAGTATATACTAATAATTTCCAAAATAATATCAAAGATACTGTTATGGACCAGATAAAGTTCCGACAATAACAGCACAACCTCCAAAGTAGAAATAACAAATATATATTAACAAATAAATGACAATACAAAATGTGGAAGGTGTTAGTATGACTGTCAGTCTGATTTGGAATGAACTACTAGCAATTCGACTCTCTCTCTCTCTCTCTCTCTCTCTTGAGAGGCGTAGTATATATTGTTAGGAAGCGTTCATTTTGGAGTTACAGGTAAGACATGATTACACTAAATAGAAAAAGCAATCAAAAATGACACACCTCCAACAAGGCAATACCAACATCATCTCAGCAATTAGCAAGAGATGGTTATTCAAATGAGAAAAACTGGCTGCAATGAACTTGACTGTACTTAGGAGCGGAAATACAAAAGATGAAATCGACTGCTCTCAAAATTGAATGCACAGTTAAAACAAAACAATGGTGGTATTTCGTTATTTAAGATGATTTAGAGTAGGTAACTGAGTATTTAGCATTTTATAAGTAAAAATAAATAAATAAATAAATAAATAAAACAGGAAAGGTTACCCAGAAACTATATCCCGTACTGAATCGAATCCAAAATCTATTCACTTTTAATCAGTCATGAGACCAGTCCTCCAGTGGGTCTTGAGATATCTTGAATACAAACCGACAGAGAAATAAACAGACAAATGCGCTTAAATACAATACTTCCGCCTTAATATGTAAAATTTGCGGTAGATATTAAACATTTTCTTTAATAAAATCAACGGAGAAAGAATGGGCACAAGCGAAAACGGAGAATATGTCAACTTGTTGAATACCTTTTAATGATATCAGAAGTATAGGATCGTTTACTAGAAATATTATATGTGCTTAAGATGGATCTCAGTGTATCCATAAATGTGAATAAAAATGAATTAAAAGCAATATTCAATTGTAACCTTGCAAAAGAACATCAACTGGAGAAATGACTTGAATTTCAATAATACATATACTTAAAAAGATTGATAACATTAAAGAAAGGCCTGGAAAATTAAAAAATATGTGTCCATATTCCTGAGATGCTTTATTGTAACTATGTATGCTATTTATATTGATCGAAGTGTTCATCTCATCAACACTATGCAGACAATTTTTCAGATTAAGATCTTGCTTAGAAGAGAAAAAAGTTACGGACTATGTGTGCGCAAATTGCATGCAGCTGGGACAAGAAATATAAAAGAGAAACAGCTTTCCGATTAGGATAAGACGACAGGAATACCGTAAGACCCTAACAGAAAATGAATTGGATTAAATCCTTAATGGATGACAATATATAAAGGAAAAAGTGAGATCAGTGATCTCTGTTGGATGAGCTTGAATTAATAGACTGAGAACATCACCGGAAGGCGAATTAGCATGGAGAAGGAAGCATTCCAGAAGTTGAGTAAGGTATTAAGAAACAAGACAATTTCGCTAGAAACTAGTGAGGGAGATTACTGGATTACTACGTGATGCCTGTCCTTCAATATAGCAGTGAATGTTGGACAATATCATCAAAGATGAAGGAAAAACTTGAAGTTACTAAAATGTCGTTCTGCAGAAGGATGCTGCGAATATCATGGATCGAGCATGTGAGCAATGATGAGGTCTTGGAAATGATGAAAACAAAAAGGAAATTAATACTGAGCATCAAGAAGAGACAGCTGAAGATCCTAGGACATGCAATGAGGAAGGAGGGCTAGGAGAACATGATACTAACAGGCCAGATATAGGGGAAAATAGACAGGGATAGCAACTGGTAACTTATTTGAAGGTCCTAATCAGGTGGATGACGGAACGAGGATTGCATGGTGTAACAGGAGATGGCGTACTCAGAGCCACCAGGGATAGGGAAACGTGGAATGCCATGATTGCCTCCGTCATGAAGGGACAGGACACATAGAAAAAGGCATCAGCGCATATGCTAATCTATGAAAGGCTTCTAAGCCGACTAAGCATAAATATGAATAAAGTCTAGGAATCAGTAATACAGAGAGCCAGATAAGAACAGCAATAACAAACATTGTAATATAAGCTCAGGTAAAAAAAATATACTATGTTTATGAGTTTCAAAAATTCACTCACTTACCATTGAAAGAATCTGTTTCTTTATACATTTTTATCTATTTTGAAATTAAATTCCTGTGTGGTATTTCTGGATTTCAATTAATTTGCAACCTTCTTTTTAAGGCAGTAAAAAGATTTTAGTTCAGCCAGTCAATGAACGAAGTTTATTTTTGTTTGTCTAAATTTCTGGGATTTTTGTTGTTAACACAACCTTCTAATCATTGTGCTCTGTGGCCTTCATCTGTGGTAAATCCAAGTAACCTTCAGGGAATTTTCAACTCAAATCTAATTTACTCGGGTAGATAGTTCTCGTTTTGCTGACGATGTCTATGAATACGTTGTCTAGTTCTGGTGGAACGAAAACTAAATAATTGGTTCGGTTCAAAATTTCACCGTATATCCCCTGCAGAAGGCGCAAGTGTGCAACGGCAGAAACGTCTTCAATATGACAATAAAGATTAAGACAACAGTCCGAACAATGTAAATAGTATTGAAACATATATTACAACATAATGTAAAATTTAAAAAAAAGTATAATTGTAATGCAAATGAAAGTTGGCAAATATTTAGTTAGCTGTAGCTACTTTCAAAAAATATTATGCTGACGTTAGATCAGTGACATACTGACTTTAGAATATGTGCCTGTCAAAGATCATTTCCGAAATCATTTTATAATTATTGCTTTAACTGACCGTACAGATTGATAGGCATATAGATATAAACGGTGTCGACATGTAATCAACACGTATCATATAGTCCGAGTATCGTTTAAAGCAGAAAACTGAATTTCCTTGAGCAGTGTTGGATTCTATATCTAGGAAATTTATATTACACACACTCAATAACAGATACTGGCCACTCTTCACTTATAAATGTAGAATGATTTAAATATATTTACACTACCGGTCATAATTATTAGACTACCTCAGTGTTTAAAAAAAATTGTGTATTTCATACTATTTTAGTATTATCCTGGACCGAGCATGTGAACAATGACGAGTGTTGAAAAGAATGGAAACGAAAAGGAAATTAATATTGAGCATCAGGAAGTTCCTAGGACATGCAATGAGGAAGGATGGTTAGATACTAACAGGCCATAAAGAGGGGGGAAAGAAACAGAGGAAAGCAGGGGATAACATATTTGAAGGGCATGAGCAGGTAGATGACAGAACAGGGGCTGCGAGACGTTACAGGAGAAAGCGTTCTAAGAGCCACCAGAGATAGGGAGACGTGGAAGGCCATGATCGCCTACGTTCTGAAATGGCACGTCACATAAAAGAAGATTGCTAAGTGAATGATTGTAAATGAAATTAGCATGGTTCTTTTTTTTAATATTGAACAATAAGATTTGCATCAAAAGTATTTATAAATATTTAATAATTATCTATTTTGCAGTTTCATCGATGAAAGAATGAAAAAAATCGGGTGATTCGGACGAGTTCATCTTTGCTTAATTGCCTTGTAAAATTTTGCAAATTGATAATAACAAAAGAAACATTTTATTTTCATTTGGCGATAAATACTAACAATAGTATGAAGTACATTATTTCTTTAAAAAAATCTTGGATGACCTAATAATTTTTTCCGCTAGTGTACATATAATGATTATGAAAAATTTCATTAATGCTATTGTTTTGTAATTTCCATAATATAAGGACTAAGAACCATAAAAGCAGATAATTATTAGACTGAGGTGTACGTCGATAACAGTTGACCTTAAACGTGAAGTGGTGGATATTAATCTAATTGAGGAAGCTTCAACTAAGAAATATTTTCGTCAAACTAACAGTTCTTGAAGAGAAGAGTTTGAACTTCTTTTTTATCAAATTACTGAGGTCACATACTGCTGTACTCTGCACCCGTTAACGTTCCGCACGTGTTACATTGGACGACCGACTGCTACTGATAATCTAGGCCTTCCTTTACATAAATTTACATCATGACAATAAACAGACAAACAAATAAAAATAAGCCATCCGAACAAAAACACCTAAACTCCTCAACATTACTTACTTCAACATCCGTGGTATTCGTACCGACATTTGCAGTGTGGATTCGTTCCGCTTCGAAAGGTCCTTAGACATCTTAGCTCTTGCGAAAATAACCTTAACCCTACAATTTTCTTCTCTGATTTCTACATTCCTGATTACCTTCATGTCTTTAGGAATGACTCCAACATCCAAATATCTTGCCTGGTAGTTTATTACGCTAGTCTCCTGAAGAGCAACACACTACGTCTCGTTGTTCTCATTTACTCAACCGAAGTAAAGTAGAAGGACTTCATCACTGGTGTCCCCCTAGGTATGAGTTTGCACAAGATACTACATTGGCAACTAGGTCCGACCCTTTTACAGTGAAACCGATGCAATGTAACCGCAATTTCTACTCCAAAAGCTTCTTTTCTCGCACTTCCCGCCTGTGGAATTCTCTTCCGCATGCTTGCTTCCCCGACGGCTATAACCTCCAGGAGTTTAAATGTAAGGTCCATAGACACTTCCTAACACACTAAACCTCCCATTCTCTCCAACTCTTCCCCTATGTACATCCTAACTCGTCTATCGCCCTGTGTAACCCTCTGCGCTATAGTGGCAGTAGAATGCCTTGCTTGGGGTGACATTACTAAAAAAAAAAAAATTCTAGAGCTGCATCTAATTCTAGGAAGTTTTGGCACTGTTTCGTTCTAGAAAGCTTTTCTCGTCAGATTCTATCTTGCACATTTATATATCTACCATTCATTTGTGCAAAGAATGTTGTTGCCATATCTGGTCGGGTGCTTCCGCTATTCATCTCAAAGTTCTTGAGAAAATGCAAAGATCTCCATTTTAATCAATCTTGACTTGGTATCTTGACTTCAGTATCGTTCTCACTTAGGTGATGTGGATTTCCTCTGTCTTTTCTAGAAATATTATCATAGCAACAGCGCTAAATATTTTCCCTGGTGCCGCGACCTCTTAAATTTAAATGTTTACTTGACTGAAATCTAGGTCACACACTTTAACCGGTGAAATAGTTAAATGTAACAATCTTTTCGCTTCTAACAGTTTCTTTCTCACACTATCTGCCTTCCGTTTATTTGCTTCACTAATAGCTTCTTCTTCTTCTTTTTCTTCTATGCGCCTTGTCCCTTCAGGACGTAGCCGATCATGGCCTTCCACGTTTCCCTATCCATGGTGGCTCTGAGCACGCCTTCTCCTGTTACACCATGCAATCCTCGTTCCGTCATGCACCTGATTAGGACCTACAAATATGTTAGCCGTTGTGTTCCCCTGTCTCTTTTCCCCTCTATCTGTCCTGTTAGTATCATATTCTCCTAGTCCTCCTTTTTCATTGCATGTCCCAGGAACTTCAGCTGTCTCTTCCTGATGATCAATATTAATTTCCTGTTCGTTTTTATAATTTCCAAAACCTCGTCATTGCTCATATGCTCGATCCATGATATTCGCAGCATCCTTCTGTAGAACAACATTTCAGTCGCTTTAAGTTTTTTTTCATCTTCGATGATATTGTCCCGAATTCACGACGATATTGAAGGACGGACAGCACGTAGCATTCCAGTACAATCTCTAAAAGTTTAAATGCATTGTCACTTGCCAAATTCTCTCTCCATAAATACCAACCATCTTTAATTCTTTTTACAACAGCCACTGTACACAATCTTTTCTCTCAATGTAATCTCCTGTGCATTATTGGAAGTCCCATTTTACTTGGGTTGAAATTATAACAAAAATATATAAATAAATATTAAAGGAGTATAATTTTCGATCGTATTATGAGATTTGACGGGCATTTATTTCTTAGTATATAGGTTTTTTTCTGTTCTTAATAAGTTGTTGGCGTTACATTCTACATTTTCTTTTTGGTTTGTCCAGCATCATTAACTTTTACATTTCGGAAATTATTATCAAATTAAACCTTTCAGTTGTTTATATATTTAGTTGAATAAGAAGAAATGAGACCGTGACAACTGTATTAGAAAAATATTCACAGAACCCTGTATGTGTCCTCTTGACAATGAGAACTATCAGCAATTGGAACTTAATGTTATGAATTCTGGCGTTTCTTTTCTTAAGAGTTGTTCTCCAGAGATTTATATTCTTGTTATATTCTAGTCATGTTGTTCGCTCAAAGCATTATAGAACATTATAAATATCCGTCAATTTTAGTTAGCATACACAAAGACTAAAACACAAAAAATATTTATCTTTTTAAATTTTCCTTGCTACTAAAAACATTGGTTTCCTGAAGGCACTTAGGTTAATCTATAATTGTATTTTAAACACTATTAAAAGATATATCTGATGGAGCTAAGAAAATGAAGAAAAAAATGTCGGGTTTAATTTGTTTGCTATGTGATAAAGAATCAGACATTCTGGAGGGCTATCGATGCTTAAAATATATTTGTCTTTCTTTTGTTTCTTTCTATAAGAAATAAAATCTGTGAAGTTGGAAATACTTTATAGACACACGCCTTTATATATATATTTCAATAACAATCATGCGTTATAATCTTGTCATTATTAGCCAGGGGCAAGTAATGGTCTGCATCGGTTTGAGAAATACGTGTTTTAGTTGGAATATATATGTTCGTCATTCATTTTGATGTAAGAGGATAAATATAATTATCTTTAGTTTTACTCAACTTCTTTTGAGAAAGAATATTGTTTTAGAACAAAGATTTTAGATGCATACATGGTAAAGCCGAAGTCATCTTCATTTATAAACGTTTGAAGTTATCTAAAGAACCCTATTAATAATAACTAGTGATGGCCGCTATAGTATATCAGTTTAACTTCCGGTACAAATCACTTAGCTATATCGGTCACTACATCGTTTGGCAGAAACGTCACTTGTCACATATCTCAGCAAAATGCTGCAAAAAAGAATTTATCCCCGTACAATGTGCACGAACACATTAGAAAAATTCTGGTTAAAAACACGATCATCCTTCATAAGTCTCATAACTGAAAATCTCCCCTTGTTAGAGTATCACTCTATATAAAACATTCAGCAGCCAACATTTACCTTACTTTATTTATGCAGCAAAAATGTGCTAGAGGACATTTTTCAATAAAACAGGAATTCCAGCCACGTTAATGTTTCATGGCTTCAAAATGGCTAAGGAATTGGCCGAAGGTCGTTGGGACAAAAGATATTTCTTATAATTTTTACGCTCCCTTACGAAATGAAAAAAAAACTGTATCCTAGAAAAACTCTGTAAAAAAAAGAGTAGGCTTGTACCGTCAAAAATGATGGCAACATATATATTGATGAACATACCATTGAGTACCTTACATTCAGACGTAAGAAAAAATCATCCCGAGTGTGACAGGGATATATATATAAATATACATATTATCCCATGTCTATGGCACGACTCGGAGTTTCATGCGTTATGTGATCATCAAGTGCATATGTCAAACTGACAGTTTAATAGATCTGAATTTAAGTTCCATCGGTGTTCAAGAGAATTAAATCGTATAAATTTAAGATACTGCTTTTTAAGAACAAAATTAAAAATTAAAAATATTCTACGGTTACATGTGGATAAAAATTTAAATTTAAAATGGAAAGTGAAATTAAAATTAAAAATTAAAAATAAAATGCATAAATCATGAGTCTTAAAAATTTTAATATTCAAATATTCCATGTACATAAAATAGGGAAAATTAGAATTTTGAATAAAATTCTAATTAACAAAAATAAGATAAAATAAGATAAAATAAAATGAAATAAAAGATTTTAAGTTTGAGTTGTGTTTAATGGCATATCAACCTCTGTGGGTTATTTAATGCTAAATAGGTAGGATTTTAAAATATTTTTTTATTATTTGCTTATTGTGAGAAGTTTGCTTAAGTCACATTTTGATAAAAATGTTTTTGTGATTATTATATTTTTTATTTTTGAAAACTGAATATGTATGGTAGGTTTGTATTTAAAAATATATTACTGGCAATAATGTTCTTCCTTCAAAAATATATTATGGAAATGAATTTTTTTTTCTTCAAAAATATGTTAGGGTAATAATTTTTTCCTTCAAAAATATATTGTGGGTAATATATGTTTTTTTCAAAAATGTATATCTTTCTATAAAAGTGTATTTTTTTATACATTTATAGAGTTTTGACCCCAGTTTGTTGGGGATTAACTACTTGCCTATAGCTGAGAACTTAACAGTTGGTACCACCCCATGTCGGGGTAAATCTAGGAACGGCAGCAATTAAGATATGGTCCCATGCTTCTCTCAACCTCCTAATTGATGCCGGATGCAGTTTATTGCCATACCTAGGACCGAAAAATGAAAAGAAAAATGAAAAGGCAAATTTAGAATTAAGAATTAAAAATGTAACTAGCAAAAATAAAAAGAGCTTTAATTCATAATTCTTAAAAATAATATTGCGGGGAAAAAGAAAGAAAAAAGAAAGAAAGAAAGAAAGAAATAGTCAAACGTAAAGCTGGATTGATATCAATCTGAGTATAAGTATTTTTTCTGTGAGAGTATGTGCTATTTATATCACTTTTTTAAGCGAATTTGGATTATCGATATTTTTTAAGATGACAAGTTTTTCTAAAGGCATTTATTACATTTATCTCCTTTTCTGTAATGTTTATATTTACGTCACTATATATATTTCTATGTATGTATGTGTATTCTTCACTATTCGACGGCATATTTATTTTCAAAATAATAATAATAATAATAATAAGGCACTGTTTAAAAGCAAACTCGCAGTAAAAGCTTCAAAACTGGAGTAAAGTAAATGCTGCCTCAGTTCATTTTCTCTCTCTACGATATATATATATATATATATATATATATATATATATATATATATATATATTGATTGATTGATTGATTGTTTAATACTTAGTTTTTGTACATAATAGGAGTTAGACCATTACAATTTTGTATTAAAATTGTTTGATACAATCATATTGTAGAACTATATAACTATAATTATATTGTGTGTGTATATATATATGCACACAAAAATAAATATATAACGGTCTTTATCATAATAGAGATAGTAATATTTTAATCGCAGTTTAGATGTGGCAAAAGAACGAAAGCATGGGACACCCAATGAGGATCGAAATGTCTTCTCAATTGAAATGATTCTAGCGAGACAAACTTGCTAAGTATTACATCCTGATTGATAAAATTATCTTTGCTTATCATATTTAACAAAAAATGACAAAAAAGAAGGCTGCATAATTATATATATATATAGTTATGCGCAGACAGATCTGTTTCGCAGCTCATCAGTACGGTTAGACATCCGTTTACTTTTAACCTAGGATTGAAACCCGACCGATTTGGTGTCAGTCGGCGATTCTACCTCTGATCTATGGGTGCTCGGTAGAAGGGGAGGCAGCCTTTTAGCATATGATGTATCATACGCCAGTGGCCAGAGTGCTGTAATTCATTGCTGAATGAGCAATGCGTATATGCTAGAGTAGGTACTGTTTTTTCAAAGTCTACCATTCTTCCAGATTGCTCAATCTGGGCGTGAGAGCGTAAATAGTCATCCGCAGACAGATCTGTTTTGGTGTATCACAACTCATCATTACGGTTAGACATCCGATTTGGCGTAAGTCGGTGATCCTACCTCTGACCTATCGGCGATCAGTAGAAGGAGGCAGACGTTTAGCATATGATGTATCATACGCCAGTGGCCAGAGTGCTCTACTTCATTACTGAATGAGCGATGCGTATATATATATATCTATATATATATATATATATATATATATATATATATATATATATATTTCGTTCTCTTGTTTGTTGGAAATTAAACTAGCTGTTTACAAGTGGTCAATATATAAACGCAAAATAAACTTATGCGGTGTATGGAGAAGGTTTTATGAAATGTCGAAAATTTTATTATGGTTTGCGATGTTCTCTTTTAGATATAAACAGGAATTTACGGTATACATGTAACGTTTATATTAATAATAAATACTGTTGGATAAAAATTCTGTTAATTGCTTAACATTAAGTAAGGTAAACAATATTTTTCTGATAGCATGAATTTCAGCAGCCTCATGATGGAATATTAAGCCATTTTTCTTAAGTAATTCCTGACCGACGCTTTTCATAGATTGTTATTTTAGCTTAACTAATTGAGGCCAATAATTTATTGAAACATCCATGTTGTTCTTAAAATGATATTCTTACTAGAGGATACTATTCAAATGTCAACAAATGGGCAAGATCATTTTCTTTGACGATTAAATATCTGTTGGAACTGCTAAGCAATCTAGACATATTTGAGAGAAGTTATTAGAATAATCCAGCATCTATAATAATAGCAAACCTGCCAACTGATAAAACATTAATTCAGTTAATATACTAAAATAAAGAAGGTTGTAAGACAAGGATATGTCTTCTCATCAAAATTATTCATCCTATACAGTAAGGCGAATCTGAGATAATTGTTCGACTATGGGTCATTATTGACGGCCATGATCTGAACGACATGAGATATGCAGATAATAGTATTCATAAAAGATACACATAAGAAATTAGAAAAACTTCCACAGAGAGTAGTGAAGGAAAGAGAGAAGAAAGGACTAAGCATCAATTTCAATAAAAGAAAATGCTTGGTTGTTTGAAAAGAGAACAGGCCAACATGCAAATTACAAATTAAATATCTCAGAAGTGTTTTAACAGAGAATTGAAATTGTGAGGAAATGGTATTGGGACAAGAAAATATACCTTCCAAAAACAAAAACAGAAATATTTTGCTAGTAAAAAATAAAGAGGACGAAAATATTACGCAATATCAGTCTTTCCATATACTTGTGAATGCAGGACAGTTTCTGTACCGATGGAAAAGAGACTTGAAGCAACAGAAATGTGGCTCTACAGAAGGATGCTGGGAATACCATGGACAGAATATGTGATCATCGATCATGGTAAAAGCTTAATCGATCAAGCATTGAGTAAATAAAAACAAAAGAATATGTACACTTCCCATCAGGAAGAGTCAACTGACTTCTCGAAGGAACATAAAGAAGAAAGATGGCTTGGGAAATGTAATACTCACAGGGCATATTGGAGGCAAGAGGGACAAAGAAAAATAAAATATAACCTACCTAGTGAGCTTGAGTAAATGGATGTCGGAACAATGTTAAAAAATAACAAAAAGACAAAATTTATTAAGAGTTGCAAAGGAGAAGAAATTGTAGCGATACATGATTGCCAACCTCTTGAAGGAAATGCGTCATATAGAAGATGTCACGGTCCATTTCGCTTATAACCGCCCCCGATATCTTAAATTCCCTCGCTTTTGTAAAAGATCAACTTTTCATCAACCGATATTTTAAAACAGAATATTTTACAAACACGACAATTTTGTATCCATTCGAATTCCATTATCGACCTCGTAAGAAATGATTTTCAATTCAGGATTATGTAATGGGCCGACCTCACACCCCGTATACAGCTGATCATTAATAATACGTAATATCTTCATGTGATCACCATCAGACACAACAGTCTATTCAACTAGGATACATCTTTTATTGAGATACATCTGAAACAGAATATCGTAAACCATTTTTAATGCGTTTAGAATTTCCTATTGCCTTATTCATAAAATGCACATGTTTATTTTGCATTTGAGTCAAATAATATGAACCAATTTTGAGAAGTTAAAAATCATGTGCGTTCATATAACGCTATAAAATGTTTTGAAACTAGTTGGCAGTAATCATTCTTAATGAACCAAAAATATCTAAACTCATATTACACAATATTCTTCATAGGTATAAAAAATATTTTAAACCAATGCAATACACATAGTATGTTTAAAAAATTGCTCACTGTTGAAATATTACTAACGGTATATATAACCATCAGCCTAGCTTTTCTGTGACCGCAAATGTAGGACAGAGTACCCAATGAGGATCGCACCCACTAGGAATCTCTTATAATAATAGTTAATGAGATTTATTAATTAATTTCTCTGATAGAGCTTGTTCATTTTTTTTTAAATGGAAGAACACAGTTGAGTTAAATTCTTTTCTGTTATATTTCTATGATTAATTACTCAATGCAGTAATTTCCTTGATCTTGATTTGCCATTCCTGGCTACTAAATATATCGATTCATCAAAAGTCTTCAAACTAAAGATGTCAATAAAACAGTTTCAAAAGAAAGCTTTTGCAACTAATTGAAGGTTTTAAACTTCCACCATTGGTCATGACTACAAAGAATAAATTCTCCTCATCCGCAAACAGTTTACTAAAGTGTCCGTTAAACAGTGAAATTTACCGCAGGATTTTGTCGTACATGAGTCTGCCCTGTTGTTGTTACACAGAGAGTTAGTTCGCTCCAATCGATTTATCAGGCATTGACTTTGGGCGTTGTTATTTTAGGTGGGATTAACGAATTTTTTCATAAAGACTCTGCAGATGTATTAACATTTTCTTAAACTACAAAGCTATTTCTAATCAGAAATGGATGATGTTTTTTCCTTTACTTTTGTGACTACTTTTGAAAATCAACTACATTTAACGAATCAGTAAATTTCCATTTAAAAGAAACGGTGAATTCTAAATTCTCATCTGCATAAAAAAAGCTTTTCCCTGGGCACTTTTCCTGATAATCCACATTTAAGTCCTTCTCAAAACGAAACAACTGTAGTATTCAGCCTATATAGCCCCAGAACAAGACAAATCTAATTACTTATGTATAGAATATATGCAGGGTATGATGGCCAATATCATCAGAGATGAAGGAAAAATTTGAAGCAACTGAAATGTGGTTCTACAGGAGGAGTCTGCGGATATCATAAAATTAGCATGTGAGCAATGATGAGGTTTTGGAAATGCTGGATATGAAAAGGAAATTAATATTGAGCATCAGGAAAAACAACTAAAGTTCCTGGGACATGCAATGATGAAGGAGAGCTTGGAGAACCTGATACTAACCGGCTAGATAGAGGAAAAAAGAGACAGGGGAAAGCTGCGGATAACTTATTTGAAGGGTCTGAATAGGTGAATGACAGAACGGGGGTTGCATGGTGTTACAGAAGAAAGCATTCTCGGAGCCACCAGGGACAGGGAGACGTTGAAGGTCAAGATCGCCTACGTAGTGAAAGGACAAGGCACATAGAAGAAGAAGAAGATGGATAAAGTGTCGACATTTTCTATTTTTAATTTCGCGCATGTGCGTCGTATAGGATATGTGTTGTGATGCAGTGGATATCTATCAGCTCGGAACCAGAAATCGGAGAGCCGAGTTCGAATTCCAGTTGAATTCCTTGCATTCACTTACGTGCAAATACCCTTGGGAAAGATATTAATCCGTCTCATTCCTTCTGTTATGGGTTAAATAACAGGACATATTGGGTTCTATAGACTTGGTTGACAACCGGTCTACTGCAGAAAGCAATGGCAACCTACTACGGGATAATCTTTTTCCCAGTCAGTCATGTCTCTTTCAATACATGATCGCCCAAGCGTGTTTCACGTTTGGCAAATAACTGACTGATTGATAGCGTCGTCAGCTGGACACTGTCTATAAAAAAAGATTATCAAGCCACGATTCCCTTCACCAGAAGTATAGAGACGCATGTTGTACTGCTTGGCATTCGCGCCGGAATATTCACTACGAACATTTTAAAATGACAGCACAGAAAAATCATTTTGACCGTTTTGATAAGAAAATATTTCTTGAACTTTTTGGTGAGAGCCCCAAATTCAACGCGGAGACCTACGTCAAGTATCTTGAGAATTAAGTTTTGCCATGTATCAAGAGAATGACTGCAGGAATAACCTATGTCTTACAACAGAACTGTACCATGCCACACAAGTAGGAGAACCCAGTCATGGCTGACAGACAATTTATGCGCCCATATCACTCCTTACATCTGGTCAACTTCTTTGTAACACCAAAGATGAACTGTGGGTAAGCATTACAGCAGCATCCACCAAGTAAAACAAGGTGACCGTCCAGAAGTGGTGCATAGGATTCAAAAATTGACTGGAGGCCGTGGTTAAAGCCAATGTCAATATTATTGAATAAATTTACTCATTAGTGTCTCAATATATTTCTGTGAAACTTTGGTAAATATATATGTTTAAATGAAATGTCAGTATTATTGTCATTTTACGCAATTTAGACGACATTTCCTCCATTGTACCCTATCTTATTTCATAAAGAAGTATCGAATATTATAACTTTTGTCTCTAAGGAGAAATGAGTCTGAATTTCGTTTCAGTCTGTATTCATTTATCACGAATACCAATGGGAAATCTAGGAAATTCCGTTCTTAATTTTGTCTCGGTGCCAAGCACCTTAAAGAACCACTTTCTCTATCATTATCATTAGCAAAGAATAGAATTGGTGACTAAACACGTATTCAAACCACAGTAATAGTTCTAATATCGAAATGGAATTAACAACTAAAATTGTTAAGTCTATAGTCAATCTTTAGATAAACCATTGAAAATGTGTATTTTTAGTATATTTCAATTTATTAAACAAAATGTATGGTGTTAATGTACTTTACAGAACTGCCTGTTATGATGATAGAATATTATATTAACAATACTACATCAAAGCTAACACGGAATATTCCTTTAATCTTTCAAATACTGTAATATATTACCTTGAACGGCGAATGTAATTGAGGGATACATCCAGCCGTAAATGAGGTCAACAAAAGTGACAACTGGCATGAAAGGCGAATGATTCGGCCAGGTGTGGTTGACAGATTCATCCGGCCGTAAACAAAGTGACAGCAAAAAAAGCAAAATTGCGTGGGTGAAGAGGCGTGGCCATGTGGTTCGTGTAGGAGTTTTAAGACGATATAACGTTTAGAATTGAAGAAAAAATCCCTGCTGGCTTCTGACACCCGTCAACCTCTTCGTGTGTTCATACTCTGTCTGACTGCACTACTGCGCCACACAAGCGTCACAGACGAAAAATAAATATATAATTATATATATATATATTTATATATACGTTTTCCTCGTTGTTTTCCAGTGGTAGTTTCTAACAATACGTCTTATTTTTTATTATGTAGCGACATTACTGCGACGTTGCGTATCGATGATTTTGATCTCAAACATACTGCGTGGGGTGGGGGTAACGAAAACATTTTTACAACCTCTAAATAAATTTGTGAGAAGGGATAGATAGCTTATTTTATGTGTAGTACCCCTTCAGAATATAGGCAATCATGTCTCTCCATACCTTCCTGCCCTTATAGCTTAGCATATATTTTGTCTTGTTATTTCTCCCTAACACTGACACGAATTTGCTTAAAGTAATCAATTATGTCACGCCCAGATTTTCTATGTCTATCTTTAACTCTATCTCATGAGAAGCAAATTTTCCAAGTCCTTCTTTCTCATCAAGTATCCCAGAAATTTCAACTGTTACCTCCTGATGTCAAATATAAGTTTTCTTTTTGTTTTTTATTTTATACAAAACCTCATTGTTTCTCTCATGTTCGTTCCATGGTAACCTAGGCATGCTTTTGTTAAACAACATTTCTGTTGATTCGATTTTTCCTTTTATCTTAGAAAAGAGTGTCCAGGATTCGCTGTCATATAGGACGTATCACATAACTGTTCGGTATTTTTTTTTCTTTTTCTTCAATATGGCAGTGAATTCTGGGCAATATCATTAATGATAAAGGAAAAGCTTGAAGTAACTGATGGCTGATGACAATGTATTACGCATTCTTGTAGTTTATGTTAAAAGAAAAACAAATCTATATATGTTAACTAAAAGAAAGATGCTGCGAATATCATGGATCGAGCATGTGAGCAATGATGAGGTCTTAGAAATGATGGAAACAAAAAGAAAATTAATACTGAGCATCAGGAAGAGACAGTTGAAGTACCAGGGACATTCAATGAGGAAGAATGTCTTGGAGAACCTGATGCTAACAGGCTAGATAGAGGGAAAAGGAGACAGGAAAAAGCAACGGATAACATATTTGAATAACCTAATCAGGTGGATGATGGAACGAGGGTTGCCTGGTGTAAAAGGAGAAGGCGTGCTAAGAGCCACCAGGGATAGGGAGACGTGGAAAGCCATGATCACCTACGTTCTGAAGGGACATGGCACATAGAAGACGAAATACATAATCCTGCTTCCCAATATTAACATTAGCTTTTAGAATGCATCATTGTTTCATTCTAATACGGTTTCTAAACTCCGTGTAATACTTTAAGTTTCTGTACCTGCTTGATGTTCGTATACCCGACCTATAATCCGACATTTGTGTCTTATGGCTGATGACAATGAATTACGCTTTCTTGTAGTTTATGTTAAAGAAACAAACAAATCTATATATGTTAACTAAAATATAAAGAATATAAATTATAATATGAAACAATGTTTATAAAAGTAATACTTTTCTAAACTAGAGAAATACCACACTTTGACCCAATATTCATGTTTACTTTGTTTAAAGAAACAAGCATTTTGGGATCAATTCTATAAAGATACAATGTATAGTTGTCAGCAAGACAAAGATCCCGAGGTGCTAACTCCAAATTAGGTGTATCAGTATAAAGCAATAGAGCAAGTGTTCTACAAAAGAAAGATGAAAATACCATCGACCGAACATGTGAATGATGAGGAAGTTTAAAATAAATGGAAGCAAAAATACCTGTATGAAATTGCTTAGGCTCATAATTAGAAAACGAAGCTGGCGAACTTCACACTCACTGGACACACTGAATATCAAATTGAGAGAGGAATCAGAGTAACCTACCAAGCAGGTATTGGAACCAGTACCGAAACGACAAACCTGACTAAGAACGATAAAAGACAATTTGAACCATGATCGTCACCATTCTTAAGTGAGATAGCATAAAGAATAAGAATAAGGAGTCGAAGAAAACAAAGTAGAAGAAGGAGGAGGAGAAGACGAAGAATAGAATAAGAAGAAAGAGGAGGAGGAGACAAAGAAGAAGAAGAAGAAGAAGAAGTAGAAGAAAAAAAGAAGAAGTATAATCTTTCAAAGAAGCTATTAATAAGCTATAATTTTTCAAGGAGAAGCGGATTCATGCCTTTACCTCAGCCATGAAGATAAAGTAAATACAGAGTTGTTTGGAACCAGTTTTCTTATTTCCTTTAATTCGAATAGTTATGCTTGTATGCTCTTGAAACACCTTCTGGTGGTAACCAATCATGACAGATTACAATTTTCTCTTCATTAAAGGCTCTAAAGCGCGTATTACTGAGCCAGTCCCATGCATATATAACAACTATTTCCCATTGCTTTTTTGTAATTTACGACGGAGAATGTTATACAGAATTCTGAAAATGTATACGAATAGCGATACATGTCATATTTTTTTAAAAATCATTTCACACCAAGCAAGGCATTCCACTGCCACTATTGCGCAGGAGGTTACATAGGGGAAGGTGCTGAGAGAGTGATTAGATATAGGAAATGTCAGAAAGAAAGGTGATAGACGAGTAAGGAGGTACATAGGAAGAGTGTTTGAGAGAATGGGTGTGAGTTAGTGTGTTAGGACAATCAATGTTAGTGCGCTATGACAATCAATGAAGTATGAGATATAAAGTTCTTGTTAGAGATATTGTAAATACACTTGAACTTCTACAAAATATATAATCCATATGACAATGAATGCTAGACAGATCTGCAAGCTCTTACGGCTCGGTAAAAATCTGAAGAGCTCCAGAGTGTATAACATTTGAATAATTATATCTGACTAATAATAACCTAATAACTATAAAGATAAGGATATCACATAATATCTCATGCCAAAAATCCATGTAGAAATAAATATAATAATTAAAAGTAAATATATAAATAATTAATAAAATACTACAGTTCTGTCAAAGGAATATGTCTAGTTTAACCCTTCTAAACTTAAAAAAAAAATTGACCTAAAATCCAATATGGTTCTGTCAAAATAAATACAAGTTGCAAACAAGCAAAATCGAAAAAAAAACTGTTATCTAAATATCACAGACATTAAAAAAATACTTTGTCAGGTGTCTCATAGTTTTATACTGTCATCTATAATGGGTTTCCTGTCTATAAAAAAAGCTCACATAGTAATTTTATGAGAGTTCTCAATATAAGTCACTGATAAACACAACTGAAGACAATGATTCTTCAACTGAAACTAAAAAAAGTAAAGGAAATATAGCGATAGATAAGCATACGCAAGTTTTCAGTAAAAATAAATAAAAAGTTATTTATTAAATCATTTCTGTATTTCTGCGAGGAACAATTTTATATAAGATTTCTTAGGCATATTATTGAGACATTGAAAAGATCTTGGCGATTCTAAGAAAATCGTCTGCGACGAACGAAATGTAAAATGAGATCTTTTGTTCATGAGAAAACATACGAATCAATTCATAAAGAAAAACTTTGAACAACATAGGTTTCATGAGAAGGAGACAAATAATAAAGGGAAACTCTAGTAAGCGCAAATGAAAAGATTAAACACAATGTCGGATTTTATTATACAAGTCAATGTTTTCTCAAGCTAATTGGTATGAACCAATCAGCGTTGGTAAAATATTCACTTCTCACATATTTATATTATGTAAAATATCCCGTGAATTTCAATTTAGGTACACATAATAAGAATAGCTTTATTAAACATACGAATATATATATATATATATATATATATATATATATATATATATACTTTTTTTTTTTTTGTAATCATGTCGCCCAAAGCAAGGCATTTTACTGCCACTGTTGTGCAGGGGGTTACATAGGAGGAATGTTATGAGGAATGAGAGGTTGCAGAGGGTGTCAGTAAGAGAGTAGGAAAGGGAAGAGATTACTGATGAGAGTAGGGTGGACTAGGAGGAATGTTATGAGGAGTGAGAGGTTGCAGGGGGTGTCAGGAAGAGAGTAGGAGAGAAAAGAGAGTACTGATGAGAGTGGGGTGGATGTAGAAAAGCATGACAGAGAGGATGTAAGTTAGTGAGACAGGAGATGACTATATATATATATACTACACTAGCATCTAAACATCGTTCATTTAGTAATGAATAGAACACTCTTAGCCACCGACGTATGTTTATATGGTATATCGCACGCTAAAGTCTACCTTCTTCTACTGACCGCCCATAGATCAGAAGTAAAATCGCCGACTGATGACAATTCTGTCTGTTTTCAATCCTCGCTAAAAGCAATCGGATATCTAACCGTACTAATGAGCGGTGATACGGCGAAACAGATCTGTCTGCAGATGACTATATATATATATGTATATACTTTTCTTCAAACGTGGCGGACAGCATAAGTTTTATGCGGTCTTTTTAAATTTCTACTCTTCTTACATGTTTTCCATGACTAATAAGGAGGACTTCATAATGACTGGACAGTTATTTAGCTATTTTCATGTGGTGGTTGTTAATATATTTTTCGTCATTTATTTTCAAATGTGTCTTATATTAGTAAATCCAAGCTCTGCTATATAGAGGTGGCATTAATTAGATGTGGAAGTACGTTGAAATCACGGAACACGCAAATTTTTGCAGATCGTATATATATATATATATATATATATATATATATATATATATATATTATGGATTTTCTGCACTATAGTAAGAACTGCAATCTTGAAACTTCTGACTATCGTTTCCCATGTCTTTGTCTATGAGTGTAGCAAATTCTATAACCCGATTATTTCGATTATCGATTTTCAATATTTATCGGGGGTACCTCGGCACAAAACTTAGCTGAGAACACTAGCAGATTCTTATAGTACAACTGTGTGAATTTTCAAGAAAATCGGTTCAGCCATTTTGGAGTCTATAGGTAACGGACAAACACACACAGACACATGCACACACACACACAGACACATGCACACACACACACACACACACACACACACACACACACACACACACACACACAGAGACAAAGTTCCATTTATCATTAAGCTTAGATTTAGATATATATGGAAAACTATTAAATCATTAGTCCTCCCCCGACTCCGACTCCGCCTCCTCCTCCTCTTACAGAGGTATTATATATATATATATATATAATCTCTGTTTCTGCTTTTCCGTTTTCTTATGTCTGGCCGACAAATTCAAATAAAAAATAATTTTTTCTTTTTTAATCACACCCTCCATTTTTTTTTTAACTTCCTGTGCATGGATTTGTTTTGGGGCTTCTTTTTGTTTAAAAATTTTGTATCATACTTAAATTAATAATTTTTTCTATCGTTGCTGATGAAGCGAGAATTTTTTCGCTGAAATAGCTATTCAACATGCAAGTTCAATTTCTAAGTAAGTTTAGATTTAGATATCCACCTTACACCTAAACTTAATAATTTATGTTACACCGATGTTTACGTATACTTCCACTACCCGTTAACACTAAAATCGAGTAATTATGCCTTTAACAAATAAGTTAATAAATTTACGTCTGTTTCCTTCTATTAAAATTGTGTTTTTATTTGAACACACTTTCAATTATTTTATTGTTTTAATTTCAATCTCGTTGCATTCAAACAATAAATTGGCAACATATTTAATTTTTATTTAAACTCATCGAACTGATATTTCCTCTTATTTCGCAACAATGGTGTATTTTAATGTCTTAATATTCATTAGTCTACACACACAAATCTTCTCAGATGTAAGAACATCTAATTACATTCAATTAATATAGTAGCATTTTTATTCATATTTTTTATTTTGAATTTCCTTATCAATATCAATATATGACTCCATAACTGAACCACATTTCACTGCCTGATGATGGTGTATTGAACATCGAAACTTTATATCTTTCGAGTTGCAGTATGGTGTTAAAGTTGATTTCCCTAGATTCACTTATTCGCAAAGACTTTTTTTCTTTTTCTTCAATATGGCAGTGAATTCTGGGCAATATCATTAATGATAAAGGAAAAGCTTGAAGTAACTAATGGCTGATGACAATGTATTACGCATTCTTGTAGTTTATGTTAAAAGAAAAACAAATCTATATATGTTAACTAAAAGAAAGATGCTGCGAATATCATGGATCGAGCATGTGAGCAATGATGAGGTCTTAGAAATGATGGAAACAAAAAGAAAATTAATACTGAGCATCAGGAAGAGACAGCTGAAGTACCAGGGACATTCAATGAGGAAGAATGTCTTGGAGAACCTGATGCTAACAGGCTAGATAGAGGGAAAAGGAGACAGGAAAAAGCAACGGATAACATATTTAAATAACCTAATCAGGTGGATGATGGAACGAGGGTTGCCTGGTGTAAAAGGAGAAGGCGTGCTAAGAGCCACCAGGGATAGGGAGACGTGGAAAGCCATGATCACCTACGTTCTGAAGGAACATGGCACATAGAAGACGAAATACATAATCCTGCTTCCCAATATTAACATTAGCTTTTAGAATGCATCATTGTTTCATTCTAATACGGTTTCTAAACTCCGTGTAATACTTTAAGTTTCTGTACCTGCTTGATGTTCGTATACCCGACCTATAATCCGACATTTGTGTCTTATGGCTGATGACAATGCATTACGCTTTCTTGTAGTTTATGTTAAAGAAACAAACAAATCTATATATGTTAACTAAAATATAAAGACTATAAATTATAATATGAAACAATGTTTATAAAAGTAATACTTTTCTAAACTAGAGAAATACCATACTTTGACCCAATATTCATGTTTACTTTGTTTAAAGAAACAAGCATTTTGGGATCAATTCTATAAAGATACAATGTATAGTTGTCAGCAAGACAAAGATCCCGAGGAGCTAACTCTAAATTAGGTGTATCAGTATAAAGAAATAAAGCAAGTGTTCTACAAAAGAACGATGAAAATACCATCGACCGAACATGTGAATGATGAGGAAGTTTAAAATAAATGGAAGCAAAAATACCTGTATGAAATTGCTTAGGCTCATAATTAGAAAACGAACCTGGCGAACATCACACTCACTGGACACACTGAATAGCAAATTGAGAGAGGAAAGCAGAGTAACCTACCAAGTAGGTATTGGAACCAGTACCGAAACGACAAACCTTACTAAGAACGATAAAAGAAGACAATTTGAACCATGATCGTCACCACTTTTAAGTGAGATAGCATAAAGAATAAGAATAAGGAGTCGAAGAAAACAAAGAAGAAGAAGGAGGAGGAGAAGACGAAGAATAGAATAAGAAGAAAGAGGAGGAGGAGACAAAGAAGAAGAAGAAGAAGAAGAAGTAGAAGAAAAAAAGAAGTATAATCTTTCAAAGAAGCTATTAATAAGCTATAATTTTTCAAGGAGAAGCGGATTCATGCCTTTACCTCAGCCATGAAGATAAAGTAAATACAGAGTTGTTTGGAACCAGTTTTCTTATTTCCTTTAATTCGAATAGTTATGCTTGTATGCTCTTGAAACACCTTCTGGTGGTAACCAATCATGACAGATTACAATTTTCTCTTCATTAAAGGCTCTAAAGCGCGTATTACTGAGCCAGTTCCATGCATATATAACAACTATTTCCCATTGCTTTTTTGTAATTTACGACGGAGAATGTTATACAGAATTCTGAAAATGTATACGAATAGCGATACATGTCATATTTTTTTAAAATCATTTCACACCAAGCAAGGCATTCCACTGCCACTATTGCGCAGGAGGTTACATAGGGGAAGGTGCTGAGAGAGTGATTAGATATAGGAAATGTCAGAAAGAAAGGTGATAGATAGGTAAGGCGGTACATAGGAAGAGTGTTTGAGAGAATGGGTGTGAGTTAGTGTGTTAGGACAATCAATGTTAGTGCGCTATGACAATCAATGAAGTATGAGATATAAAGTTCTTGTTAGAGATATTGTAAATACACTTGAACTTCTACAAAATATATATTGTAAAAGGTATTAATCCGTCTCTTCCCTCCAGTGATTGACAAATTGGGTTCTTTAGCCTTGGCTGGCAACCAGTCTACCGCTGGCAGCAATGACAATTTACTGCGGGATAATTATCTGCCCAGGAAAAAAATTAAAACATAGAGACAGTACTGGAACACGCTTAAAAATACGAATAATATAAATACGTAAAATTAAAAAAGAGAAAAAATATTACGATTCAAATACGTAAGTAAAGAAAAATGATCTAGGTGAGCGTAAAAAGGAAGAAACAAATCTCACATGTCTCCGAATAAATCCTTCTTAATCAATCTGTTATAATCAAAGTTGCCAACGACTGGTCCCTGACGAAGCGTTGGCCGAAAGGCGGCATAGGCACGGATATTTAAAAAAATATATAAATGAACATGAAATTATATCTGTTTAATTCCGTATTCCTTTTCTGTGTTGTCAGGTCATTATTTCGATATATATATATATATATATATATAAGACAGACACGTTATTTAATGGTGAATCTGAAGTATAGGCCTATTTCAGGCGAAACATCGTCAGTTTCCGTTTTTATTTTACAAAAGATTTTACACTAATGTATGTACAGAATACTCCTTTGGATTCTTCTATACCCACACTGCATGCTGATATATATATATATAATGTATATTTTTGCAGCAACCTTTTTCTTTTAAACATGTTTCGTAAAAAACGACTAACAAGTCACCAATCTAATAATGATAGTGCAAAAGAAGAAAGCTATTGAAGTCTTATGAAAACAAATTTGGTTGAACATACAAAAATACTATTTATATCACAATATCAAAAGAACTTCGCTGTAAGAGAGGCACTATATAACAAACAATTTTATCCTACCATGAACTTTAGATGATTTAACAGTGGAAATGGAGCTTTGAAAGTTTAAAAAATAGATGGACGCTCACGTGTCACTTGATAGTTATAAAGTTTACAGATGTTCTGTAGTTGAATATTGCCTTTAATTTTTCATGTATATAATTTTTAATGGTAGAACTCAAAATGTTTGATTCGATTACTGTTAGATTTTATCTCTATTAAGTTGTCTTTGAAAACCTTGTTTGACAAAATGGCCGATAATAAACATTAAAAATAATGAGTAAAATTTTATTGCGTGCAAATAATATTTAGCATAGTCTTGATTTGTGACTTTTTCATTAAAAACCTTTTGTACAAATAATACGAACATTTACTGTCAACCAGTCTACCGCAGAAAGCAATGGCAACCTACTGCGGGATAATCTTCTGCCCAGTCAGTCATGTCTCTTTCGAGTCATGATCGCCCAAGCGTGTATCACGTATGGCACTTAACTTACTGACTGAATATAATAGTTGAAAATATGATTATGGCTTCTACTGGACATAAAGTGGGGGATCTCTTTTATATTGTTATGAAGTAATAAAGTGATCCCCCACTTATTAGTACATAATAATATAATACATATCTTCCCTTTCTCGCTATGAGTCAAATAACAGGACAGATTGGGTTCTATAGCCTTGGTCGGCAACCAGTCTACCGCAGAAGGCAATGGCAACCTACTGCGGGATAATCTTCTGCACAGTCAGTTATGTCTCGAAAGAGACATGATCACCCAAGCGTGTATCATGTATGACACTTAACTGACTGATATCTGTGAAAATAAGACGTCAGTGTTTTCATTTTCTGTGTAATATAAGAGATAATCTATAAATCGCACCCTGTGTAAACACACACACACACACATATATATATATATATATATATATATATATATATATATATATATCACTGTCTATAAATGAAGTAGTAATCGATCTGGGAGAGGATCCTTGATTTGTCTGAAAGAAAATTTTTAACGATAATACTTGTCATTTCATATTATATTGGCCCGAAACACACACACACACACACACACACACACACACAGGGGAAAAAGAACACACACACACACACAGAGGGAGAAAAGAACACACATACAAAATACACAACGAAGCACACAGCTTTAGCTATGCACTTACGTATGAATGTGCCACTATTTTGGACAATTCTTCGGGGAAAATAAAGCTGAATGTCGAAAAGTATGATCTTCGCAGCAAATAAATGGGTGTCCTCGGATATTGCGATCGAAAATACCCAAAGGCATGTCGCATATATATTCAATTATCACAAGGCAGAAAAATCACAGACAATCAGCATGGACGAGATACTGAGACAGGTAGTGCATAAAAACGTAAGAATTGCTTGGTTAGTGTTGATGTAGTTATCCGTGAAGGACAGAAGTAGGAGAAATAAATTAAGAATAACAATATGAAAAGCGATTGTGAGAAGAGATTGATAGAACAAGCCGGGATGTATGAAATCTAAAGACGGAGTTGGTAAACAAGATCGAATGAAAGCGAGAAACACTAAGACTGGAAAAGAGAAGTCGAGTAGAAGAAAAAAAAACGAAATAGAAAAGAAATTAAAGTACAAGAAAGAAAGAAGGGGAGACAAATTAAAGTACAAGAAAGAAAGAAGGGGAGACAAATTAAAGTACAAGAAAGAAAGAAGGGGAGACAAATTAAAGTACAAGAAAGAAAGAAGGGGAGACAAATTAAAGTACAAGAAAGAAAGAAGGGGAGACAAATTAAAGTACAAGAAAGAAAGAAGGGGAGACAAATTAAAGTACAAGAAAGAAAGAAGGGGAAACAAATTAAAGTACAAGAAAGAAAGAAGGGGAGACAAATTAAAGTACAAGAAAGAAAGAAATTCAAATAGAAGCACATTAATGTACCATAGAGATAAAGAAAGGAAGACAAATTAATGTAAGATAAAAAAGAAATCTAAAAATAAATTGATGCAGAAGAAAAAAAAGAAAGAAAAAAGGAAGCTTAATTAAACAGAAGAAAGAAAGTAAGGTCGAAAGAGAAAATATAAACGTAGAGAAATTAAAACAAAAGAAAGAACAAAGGAATGATAGAAAAGACGAATAAAAAGGATAACTAATCAAAGGAAAATTAGAATGAGGAAAGAAAGGAAGGAAGATAGATTAATGTAAAAAAATTGGAAGAAATTTCTTGTAATCATTTCACTCCTAAGCAAGGCGTTAACGCCACTGATGCGCAGACCGTTACATAAGAGATTTGAAGTATTAGGCAGGAGAAGAAGGAAGACAAAGACGAACCAGCTACAGGGGTGAAAGGTCAAGTGAAGGATGTGAATACAGGAGTGAACACAGTTGCGAAGGTAGAGAAAAAAAAAAAGAACATGGTACACAGGGTGAGATAGAAAGGGCTGGAGTTAAGTGGATAAGTGATGGAAATTGACTTTGCATTTAAATTCCTGGAGGTTATAACCGTCAGGAAAGCAAGTATATGGAAGGGAGTTCCACAGACGGGAAGCGCGAGAAAAGAAGCTGATGGAATAGAATTGTCGTCTGCATTTGATTGATCTCACTGTAAATGGGTCGAACCTTGTTGCCAGTCTGGTTGCCCGAGTAAATTCTTGTGGAAGGGGCACCAGTGACCCAAGTTCGTCAGAGCAGAAGCCATGAAAATATTTTTAGAAGAGACAGAAGGAAGCCGCACCTCGACGATGAGAAAATGGCTGAATAAAATAAAATAAATAAAAAGAAAGAAAGAAAGAAAAAAAAGAAAGAAAGAAAATTAACTATCGCCTAATAAAAAAGAAACATATCAAGGGAGATAATTCATACAAGCGAGAAGGACAGAAAATGAAACAGAAGATAAATTAATGTGAAAAGAAGAAATAGAGAGTAAGATAAATTAATGCAAATGAAAAAGAACGAAAGAGAGAAATATAAAATAACAGCAGATGCTTCATTTTCTATGTGCCGTGTCGCTTCCGGACGTAGATGATCATAGCCCTCCACATCTTCCTATACCTTGTCACGCTTGATACCCCTTCCTTTCTAATCCCACGGTCCACCATTCACCTGCTTATGTCCATTAAGTATGTCAAGCGTTGGTTTCCTCTGTCTCTCTTCCCCTCTATCTTTCTCGTGAATACAAGTTTCTCTAAGACCTCATTCCTCATTCAGTCAGTCAGTCAAGTGTCATACGTGATACACGCTTGGGCGATCATGTCTCGAAAGAAACATGATTGACTGGGCAGAATATTATCACGCAGTAGGTTGCCATTGCTTTCTGCGGTAGACTGGTTGCCGACCAAGGCTATAGAACCCAATCTGTCCTGTTATTTGACTCATAGCTAGAAAGGGAAGATATGTATTATAATATTATGTAGTAATAAGTGGGGGATCAGTTTATTACTTCATAACAATATAAAACAGATCCCCCACTTTATGCCCGGCAGAAGCCTTAACCATATGTTCAACTATTATATTCAGTCAGTCAGTTAAGTGCCATACGTAATACACGCTTGGGCGATCATGTCTCGAAAGAAACATGATTGACTGGGCAGAAGATTATCACGCAGTAGGTTCCCATTGCTTTCTGCGGTAGACTGTTTGCCGACCAAGGCTATAGAACCCAATCTGTCCTATTATTTGACCCATAACTGGAAGGAATAGACGGATTAATACCTTTCCCAAGGGTATTTGCGCGTAAGTGAATGCAATGAATTCAGCCGGAATTCGAACTCGGCTCCCCGATTTATCGTTCCGAGCCGATACTCATACACCACAATGCACACCCGCAACCGCACATTTCTCATTACATGTCCGAAAAACTTCAGCTGTCTTTTCCTTCTGGTGCCCATCCTCTCCAAACCATCATCTTTTACCACGTGTCCCGTCCATGGTATCCTAAGCATCCTTCTGTAGAATCATATTTATGTTGCTTCAAATTTTTCCTTTACCTTTGATGAGATTGTCCAGCATTCACTGCCATATGGAAGGACAGGCATCACATAAAAATCCAGTACTCTCTTGTTTGTTTTGAACGAGGTTTCTCTTAATACTCTACTCAGGTTCTGGAATTCATCCTTGGCCATGCCAATACGTCCTTGGATCTTCGTATCGCATTTTCCGTCCTAAAGATTAATTAATGAGAGTAGGGAGAATAAAATAGAAGAGAATAGAAAATGATAGAAAAAATAAAGCTAAATTAATGCGAAAAAAGAAAGGAATAACCAAGATAAATATAGAAAAGAAAACTAAATTAATATATATATATATATATATATATATATATATATATATACACACAAATGGTTAAATAAATATATATATATGGTTAAATAAAATAAAGACAAGAGGAAAACTGTATTTTAAATTGCTTACGCGTTTCGTTCTTTGATGGACTTTATCAAGACAAAAAGACGAAATGAGCTTTATTCTAAATTACGTATCTATAAACAAACAGTGTTGGCAACCACAAAAACGCTCACAAATTATTTCAAAAGATTAACATAATATTTTAATTTTTTAGAATTCCTTCATGTGTAGTGGAAAGTCACGAGATATTAAAATGAAAGGAATTCAACCGTTTTCTTTGAAATTTTTTATTACGTATGTTAGTCTGTTTTAGAATTTCTTCATGTGTAGTGCAAAGTCACGAGATGTTTAAATAAAACATCAATTTGTGCCCCGGATTCTTCCCACTCTCACCTTTACTTATGGAAATTATACTAAAAAAAACTAACATACATAATAAAAAGCTCAAAGAAAACAGTTGAATTCCCTTTATTTTAACATCTCGTGACTTTGCATAATAAAAATAACCTCTGGATATGTTGAGTAAGCAAGTTGTTTAGTCGGTCATTACTCTGGTTAGTTTAACTGTTTAAACGTAATCTTAATAATAATAGTGAGTTTAGTAAATCACAAAAATATAGTGCTTAGATACGTTTGACACCTATTGGTTGACAAAAACCTGTATTCATTCGTATAAATAATCTATTTTTGTAAACATAAGAAAATGATTAAATTGTTCGTCTTGCACAAAGGGTTTGGATAGTTTTAATCTAAAAATTAAAACTAGACGCAATATTAATTAATCGATAGAATAGCAATATCTAACCTCTATTTAGGGACACACTGCTAACAGATATTTATCGAGGTGGTTTTTTTCTTTAGGGAGACTCGATCTTTTTATATTAGCAAATTGCCCTTCAAGTCTGGCTATCAATCAACTGAGTATTGGCATTCCGATGAACAAAATGAATGCAACGAATATGGAAAGCATAAAAAATATCTGAAGGGAAATAAAATAAAGAATATACTGAAAAGCAAGGAATAATAAAAAATGTCTAGAAATAGAGAAAAAAAAAAGAATGAATAAGAAACTAGAGAGTGGTAGTTAGGCGAGGGCAGTGAAAAGAGAAAAAAAAAGAATGATAGGCATAAAACGAAAGCGTATAGAAACAGTGAAGACTTACTATTTCCACTCCACATCCTTCACTCTTTGATGGTGCTCATTGTTTTGTAGACACGGGGAACCAATTTTTACACCTCCTCGGTTCATCGCTTGACGTGGCCACGGTAAAGCGGCAACTGGCCACTCAATAAATGTATAAGATGTAAGTTCGCCGAAAGACACGTTTTGCGTCTTGCACACAATCTTATTTCAATTATATCTTTTCTCTTTTGAGAAATTATTTTTTTTCTTTTTGCTGTTCTCGGTCATATGATCGCCTTTTTGATTATCCGCTTGCTCTATTGTGCCTGTTCTACTGAGAATACTCTAGAATATCGATGGATAGATTCAATCGTTTCTTGCCCGCTATGGTTTTTTGTGCACAATGAATACACACGCCACAAAGTAAAGTGAATAACCTGTATGATTCTAAATACGCAGAGGGGCTAGAAAACTTTTACACGTTATCATTGCTGACTTACAAAATAAAAGTCAGAAATCCAAAATCAGGCAAGAATAAGTCAGCCTTACAGACATGTTACTGTCTAATATTCTTCAGATATTACTAACCTTGGCAAAATATATTTTTAAAACAGAAAAATTTCATTCATTTTCTTCATTTTGAAACCACTAAACAAATACAAAAATAAAATATTATATGTAAAATTCTGTCCATCATAAAAATATAGTTTTATTTTTTAAAATATATTTTCGAGTTCATAAAAGTATAATTATGAACAATCACTTAAAATAATATTCAACGTCTTGTATTTTATTCATTTTTTGATAATTCAATGAACGATAAAACATTTTACATTCATAGTAGGGTTAATTTCTAATCGTAAATAAGTAGTTGATTTGACTATTTTTACTTCTCTAAAATATCTTGACATTTACTTTTCCAGATTTAAGAACTTATCTTTTTTCCAAGTTTAATATAATATAAAAAATATTACTTTTCATGCGCGCTTTTTTCCATATAATATATAGGTAAACAGCGCAATATAATTTCCACTAGCATTAATCGTTTGGAAAATATGTCTTCCGGCAGGAATCGAACCCGCATACTCTCAACACCGGGGAGATACCGTCTTAATATCAAATGTGTCTAACTAACCAACACACGAATAATTTCATGGTAAGCAAGATTCACTTTAAACTTTATATAATTATTCTTCAGATTCATTTTATCGAATGATTAATATCTGCTGAGATTTATCGAATTTTAACAAACTCAAACGAAGACAACATTACGGAATTATACGAGTATTTACGAAGCTAGTATTAACCGATATATTTGAATTTTCTCTTCTTTTAGCATTATGGAAAATAACTATATAAATGTTAAATTGTATCTTGCTTAACTAGAAATCTTTTGTGAGTCGACTGGTAAGACACATTTAATCCTAAGACGGCATCTCCTTGGTGTTAGGAGTATCTAAGTTCGATTCCTGCCAGAATTTACAAATTTTACAAACTATTTCTCAAAAGATTAAGGCTAGTGGAAATTATAATGTATTGTTTATATATATATATATATATATATATATATATATATATTGTGTATTTGGGCTGCAAATTTTCATTTAGACATGTTAGATTAAACAAATTGCTTTTATTGCAATCAGATGCACAATAGCTACAAACGGAGTGAAAAAAAACATAAAAAATCTAATTCGTACCAATATATCTTCCGTTGAGCCAAATAAAAAAAAATAATAATCATACTGTATTATGAAAAATACAATATTACTAATTAAAACTATCCGTAATAACTCCACCCTCCAACTGATGTGGTACATAAACCGAACAATATATATTAATTCAAATGTGTCTTGGGAGAATGCATCTCTGACAAAACAAAAACAAATATATATATGTTGGATTTACAATAACTATATTAATAAGATGTCTCACATTACACATGTCTCACCATTCGTTCATTTCTGTATATCCTGTACATTTCTATGCAAGATTGCTGTCTACATTTACAATATAAAAATGAATGATTGATAACTTAGCTACCCTACACAAACAAACAACAAAAGTAAACTACACATCCTCAAGTCAATATTCATTAAAAAAATAAGCCGTCAACTAATAGAATCAGCTATGAATATTGTAGCAATGTTTTAAAATGTTTATGAAAAGAACAGTTTTTTCATGCTTTAACACTTGCACGACCATGACATTACAACATAAATAAATTCCATTTTGGATAATGTTTACTTTCTAATTGCTAAACCATTTGTCAAATTTCAGTAATATTTAGCAACACAGTTTTGCTGTTATTTCACAATTCACACCCCTGAAGATGACCTCGGAAGAAGAATCAACGTACTTGGAAACATCCAAAAATGAATAATAAAATCATCTGTGAAAGTTACAGCTCATTTCTTACATTTGTAATTACGATAGGCGAAAGATTATCCGTGAATATGAACGGATTTTATTAAAGAAAAGCAGGTACAATGTTTGGAATTTATTTAGTCTCATATATATATATATATATATATATATATATATATAATAAACAGACTTTTCACTCAAATACAAGTATCTATTTAAAAATAATGATAAAAAGTAAAGAAATAAAAAAACGAATGGAAATTCTATACATACGTTTATAACGTTAGTTTTCGTAACGATATTCTGAAAAGAACCTGTGGTAATTAAATATGACCAAATTATAATATTTCGGTATCTTCGCGTAAGGTCAACGTAATGCTGTAGGAACTGTTATCTTGAGTAAGTAACTCAGAAACAATCTCTTCAATGACACACAACATCGAAATGATGCACAACACTGAACGGTATTTATTTGCTCCCCAACTGAGGCGGAATGTGGTACGAGTCCTTTTTATAGAGTGGAATCCGAGCCCTAAAACCTGGGAAAAAATTCCTTAGACCCTGTATATGGCTAGGTCGGGTACCTAGTCTAATTTTCCCCAGACAAGACCCTTCATTATGGCAGAGCCTCGTCTGTGTTCATTTCCGCCCGGAATGCTAATTGAAAGCATCGAACACACTCTGACAGAATTCTGAGTGTTTGTATACTAAATATTCAAGGTCACGTGTTTCTTGTCGAATAATTAATTCAACGGTTATGTTTGTCGTTTGGAGATCCGTGTTCCATCATATATGTCGGTATCAACACTTCTTTTCCTCTATAGCACTTATAAACTGTTCCTATATGTAAAACTACTGTAAAACGAAATGAGAATACATGTCTATTGAAACTGCGATCATACTGACAATCAGTTTAATCAGTACATATTTTATGACGTGTAAATAATGACCGGTTGAATGGATTTTCATAATCAAACGCGTGATAAAAATGATAACAAAATAAGCACCGATACGAATCGACAATTCTAGTGGAAATTAAGTGTTTTAGTCGACTATCGAAATAATTTTGATTATTGCAAAAGAATAAGACCAAAAGGAAATAAAATAATTGATTATTGGATCTTGACACAAAACTTTTTCCCTTTTCAATATATTCTTAATGTTTTCGGGTTTCGTGCCGAAATGATAGGCAATCTTATGGATTTAATGGTGTATAGAAGTCGTGATGAAAATGTATCGGCCGGAAATGCACTGGGAGAGGATAAAGTTGTCTTTCGTTAACGCTGTTGATCGCCTTCAACTAGGGAGGAATATTGTTCCGACATAATTCACTGATAGAAGGAATCGATTGGAGGCTGATAGCACTCACTTGTCTATCTCTCGTCTTTATCTAGATCTAGAGAATTTGGTGACGCTCTAGTGAGAATGACTGAAAGCTTAAAATTGATTTAGTCACGCTCCAAATAATGTATTCGAAATAAAAGTTCGGATTAGAAAAAGACTTGTTTCTTCCTTTTATTTCGCATCTGGAAATAAATGACATCTCAGTTCGTTCATATCTATCTATCTATCTATCTATCTATCTATCTATCTATCTATCTATCTATCTATCTATCTCAAACACACATCTCCCTCTCGATATATATATATATATATGAAAGGAAATGAAACACCACAGTTTACAGCATTTACTTTTAAACAGCGCTCGACACATAGTAGAGAAATTGCCGGATATGTAGCTGCGTATAGCACGGAAACACATTAGCTCTTGTTTAGCAAAGAAATGTTTTTATTAAAAACTCCAATAATAAGAATATATATATATATATATATATATATATATATATATATACTAGCAGTTGCTCGGGTGTAAAAAAAGGCTTTAAAGCTGATCCATGGTCCTGGAACTCAGACACTTTGGACGTTGGCACGAAAGACTAAAACTAAAAAGCAATAGTTGTTTCCAGTCAAAGCGAACCCGTAGATTGAAAGAAAAATGAATGGATGTAAGTCAAAATATGACTTCCGGTATCGATTTCAAATAAGTCTTCCGTCACAAACTGAATTTTGAAGGCTAAATAAATTCTCTGAGTAAATGGTATCATGGCTGAGACTAAGAACTACATTTATACCGAAACAAAGCAAAACCCAAAGCAAAAACCAAAATAAAATGGGTGAAAACCTGATTTTGATCAGACCTGATCGGATATCGGGATATCAATGTCCTATATCGGTGGGAAATCGGAAGTAATATGTAGCCCATGATCTGACCGGAAGCGTAAAGAATATATGTGTGATGTTTGGTGAGAATCGGATAAAATTTGGGGATTTGTATAAAAGACATACAGATAGAAAGGCATCTTGCCTTATATATATATATATATATATATATATATATATATAACACAAATATGTTCTAATACCACTACAAATGTAAGTATTTTGTTTCGACACTACTTGGAATGATGATTCTGGGGCATCTCGTGGTAATGTAAAGGTTACCATGCTTGTCTCGCTAAAATAATTATAGTTAAGTAATGAGTTCGATCCTCACTGTGTGTCCCACACATTCGGTCTTCTGTCACATCTAAGTTGCGCCTAGAGAAACACCTTATCAAATTGTGGTGCTGATTTTGAATTGAAAAGGTTTAAAAGGTTGAAAACTAGCCAAATCACAATGTTTCCCTCGTTGAGAGGGTTTGGCTTGTTTTGAACCTTTTAAATTTCTTCAGATTGAAATCAGCACCATTACTTGATAAAACACAAGTCGTGTCGAAACAAAATAGCTACATTTGTAACGGTATTATAAGATATTTGTGTTATTATTATTCACTTAACATTTTACTGAGCCCTTTTTGAAGTATAGTGTTTTTTGGATACGGACTTTTATTCCATCCATACTTACCCTATACTTTTATATATATATAAAAGTCAAAATTGAAGTCATCAATCAGAGACAACACATTGTTTCATGCGAGAGGCAATCATTAGGACACATGTGTTGGTTTTTTCATCGGCTTCCTCTCAGTGTTGACATCAATGTTCACTTTTATATTTACCTATTCTGATATTTAGAACTTTATCCTATAAATATGGCACAACTTAAAATTATATGTTTTCATATATATATATAGTCTAACCGTACTGATGAACTGCGATGCTGAGAAACAGATCTGTCTGCGGATGACTATTTACGCTCTCACACCCTGATTGAGCACTCTGGAAGAATGATAGACTTTAAAAAACAGTAGTTACTCTAGCAAATATGCATCGTTCATTCAGCAATGAATTAGAACAATCTCACCTATTGGGCGTGTATAATGATAATATACACGTTAAAATGTCTGCCTTCTTTTAGCGATCGCCCATAGCTCAGATAGAAACGCCGACTGACGCCAATTCGGTCGGGTTTCAATCCTGAGTTAAAAGCAATCTGAGTCTAACCGTACTAATGAAAACATCTGTCTGCGGATGATTTTATATATATATAGTATTACACAAAAGTTTATAACACGTTATAAAAATGTTTCTTTAAGTATTTTCAACAGTTACATTAATGAATCTTTTACTGCAAATAATACAAATGTTTAATCCATTCATCAAACAATTCGATTTATAAAAAAAATATTAAACAAATATATCCTACGAAGAAAAACAATATTTAATAATGCACAATTTACAATATATTTATTAAATCACCAGTTAATATTTTTTGTATAACCGTTCGTACTAATTACAGACTGTAAGTGTTCAGGGTAGTCCCCTACGAATTTATTGCATGTTTCTTGGATAATATTTAATATTTTCCATTCTTCACGAAAATCTTTCTTCAGTTCATGCTGGTTTTGAGGGTTCCTTTTTTGAATTCTCAGTTCTTAGCTCTCTCCATAAATTCTTCATCGGATTGAGCTCTGGAGATTGACTTAGCCATTTAGAACATCTATTCTAATTGAACCTAGCCATGATTTTGTAAACTTTTAGTATATTTAGGATAATTGTCTTGTCGGAAGACCCAACTTGGTTTCAAACACAAAGAAAGTGCATTCTGACGTATATTCATCTTCAAAATATCCCTATAATATACTCCATTCATCCTTTTTTTTTAATGGTTTCAATGTTCCCTACACTTCGGACACTAAAGCAATCTCGGATCATGATTGATCCGCCTCCAAATTTTATAGTTAGGATAGATCATTTTGGTGAAAATCCAGTGCCATGTTGTCTTTAGATCTTTGTCTGAACAAAGTATATTTTGCCCCAAATACTGCGGGTTTTATATAATGCCCGTTTACAAAATGCAGTGTAACAATTACGTGTTTTCACTTAAGATGTTTATTTTATTTTATTATTTTGAGTCTCCGAAAAGATGTCGTATCGATGAAGTAAGCGATTAATTGTATTCATACTCATTTATACTCCACTTACTTCAAGTCTTGCCCAAAGTTCTTCAACTTTTCTCGTTAATAATGTTGCCGCGTATTACGTTATCTTTCTAGGATGACCAGAGTTTTTGGAGGGACGACTGGTATGCCACGTCCTCTAGTGACAAACTATTGTACCAGCTGAACTCATTCGCACATTTAACTGACGAGAAAGCTTTCTATAAGCACGTTCATTTGTCAGTCAGTCAGTTAAGTGCCATACGTGATACACGCTTGGGCGATCATGTCTCGAAAGAGACATGACTAACTGGGCAGAAGATTATCCCGCAGTAGGTTGCCATTGCTTTCTGCGGTAGACTGGTTGCCAGCCAATGCTATAGAACCCAATCTGTTATTTAACCCATAACTGGAAGGAAGAAACGGATTAATACCTTTCCCAATAGTATTTTCGCGTAAGTGAATGCTGCGAATTTGGCTGGAATTCGAACTCGGCTTCATTTGTATGAAGATCAAAAATACGTTTACAGCGATTTTCAACAATTATTTTGCTTTTCGCCATTTTGTCAATATTTAAAAGACGGTTGACAGAAAAACGAGAGAAGCAATATTTTAAATCATTCCTAGAATTAATCATAAATTTAATATGAAAATTTCTAACAAACAACCCCATCCTAATTAGAAACATCCGAGAAAAATTCAAACACTTTTATTAAAAATCTGTTAAAAATAAAAACAAATGTTGTAGCCTTTTGAGTTACTAAATATAGGTCTTTATGGATAGTATATTTGTTTTATATATATGCGCACAAAGAGTTTTTCGCGTTGACTGAGCAAATTCATGCTGGGTTCGAGTTTTGTGAGAACACCATTATGATATCCTCACTCGTCAGGTCTGATTCGTCGTCAGGTCGCGGTTTTTTCTTGTTTATATAAAGCATGGTATACCTATCGACGCTGTCACCACGAAAATATTTAACGATGAAAAAACCTGCTTGCCGATGAATAAAGCTTCTTGCCGATACAAATTTTATCAATAAGACTACCAACAAAACAACAACCTGGGCGTTAAACATTATTACAAGCAAACGCGAACACTATATATATATATATATATATATATATATATATATATTGTGTGTATTTTGGCAGCATTTTTTCATTAATGCAGGTTTCATTGAATAATATAGACAAGTTTTGTCTATTAATTTTGTGTAGGATCCGTTCATACCGTCTGATATACTTGATGGTGATGTCGTTAAAAGACAACAAAAAATCACAGTATTTGTTGAATTTTTTATCGGGTCTAAGCTTTCGGCTCACATCAGAAACTAAAAATCCTCGAAGCACTCTACATTAAACAGTTTAAACCTGGTTTGAATACAATCAATTTCGATATTTCCAACAACGTACTCAAATGTCTGTAATCAGACCAGGGACCACAACACCACTATTTTGTCACTGTCTTCGGCCATCCGCCACGGTAGGGATGGACTTATATATATATATATATATATATATATATATATATATATAGCTAGCATCGCTCATTCAATAATGAATTAGAGCACTGTAGCTATTGGGCGTGTATAATGATATACGCGCTAAAATGTCTGCCTGCTTCTACGGGACGCTCGTGGCCCAGAGGTAGAATGGCCGACTGACGCTAATTCGGGTTTCAATCCTGTGTTAGGAGGCGATCGCAGTCTAACCGTAATGATGAGTTGTGATACAGCGAATCAGATCTGTCTGCGGATGACTATAGTATATATATATATATATATATATATATATATATATATATAGTTAATAATATTAACTATAGCAACAACAATATCAATAGTAACCGAACTAACTCTGCGAAAAATAGTATTAATTGAGCTATAAGTTAAATCGTCTTGAACAATCCACCGAGGACGAACTCGGGGGGGGGGGGGGAAAGAAGGGGAAGTAAAAAAAGAAACGAAGTACATGAACAAAAAGTCAAGCACTCGTAAAAAAGAAAAAAAATCCAAGACAAAACTCTCTGTCTCTCTATATATATATTTATAACAAAATCTTCTGCCTTACGTATGGCATTGTTGCACTCTTTCTTGTGCATAATCAATGCCTGAGAACATCTAATTACAGATTTTCACATGATGCCATAAAAGGAAAAACTTCTTTTGAATGGAGTTATCATTCCACAGAGACGGATATTTACTTTCTTTTTCAATTAGACCCCCCCACTTCAAGAGACAGCTTTGTGGTTGGCTGATTTTTCGGAGAATTACTACGCATGTTGGACGTGCTTCAACATTGTCAATTATCTTACAACCACTCACCAAAATGTTTATATTGTAATGGCATCACTGGTACGACAGTTCAAAGCAATTTTACGTCTGGGCGTGTCACCGGGTATCCATGGGAATTACTCAGGAGGTAGACGATCCTCGTAACGATTCCATTTTATTATATGTTAATTGACTTTTCGGGAAATTTAGTAATGAAGTTTCTCGTTGACTTTTCCACAGTTTAGAAATTATATTTTCCCTCTAAGGCA
Source organism: Ascarosepion bandense (assembly GCA_037127315.1). Taxonomy (NCBI): domain Eukaryota; kingdom Metazoa; phylum Mollusca; class Cephalopoda; order Sepiida; family Sepiidae; genus Ascarosepion; species Ascarosepion bandense. The sequence goes on along the minus strand of JBBBDQ010029769.1, from coordinate 8,350,709 downwards.
AGTTCCAACGAGCATAAAACTCCAGTCTATCTAGCCCTTCAGATCTTAGCAAGAGGGAGCTATCTTCGCAGTAATTGCCAATAGAGGCATACATACCTCAAATCGAAAATACATATATAAATGAACATATCCTTCACAACCGTACCGGAACCACAAGTGGGTCATCAATAAGCACACAAGAATTTAGTAATAGAAATTTTGCCTTCACGTAAGTGGTCAGTTTTTGTATGTTAACATGGTTGAATATTCTTTCACTACCACCTTTCACAAAAATTCGAGAAATCTAGCTTTAAAAACTGAAACATGGTACTAAGTAATTGGTAAGTTTCGTTACAAACATTGAGAAAAGTATGAAAATAGTATTTTTAGAATGCTGGAATATTATGACATATGAAAATGAGACTTGAAGCAATAGATATATTATGACAGATCAAAAAGAGACTTGAAGCAATAGAAATTTTATGACAGATGTGAAAGGAGACTTGAAGCAATAGAAATTTTATGACAGATGTGAAAGGAGACTTGAAGCAATAGAAATTTTATGGAAGATGTGAAAGGAGACTTGAGGCAATAGAAATTTTATGACTGATGTGAAAGGAGCCTTGAGGCAATATAAATCTTACGAGATATGTGAAAGAAGATTTGAGGCAATAGAAATTTATGAAAGACGAAAAGAAGAGTTGACACAGAAATTTGATGACAGATGAAATGAAGACTTCAGTCAATAGAAGTTTTAAGACAGATCAAAAGAAAACTTGAGGCAATAGAAATTTTATGACAGATGAAAAGAAGACTTGAGGCAATGGAAATTTTATGACAGATGAAAAGAAGACTTGAGTCAATAGAAATTTTAAGGCAGAGGAAAAGGAAACTTAAGGCAGTAGAAATTTTATGACAGGTGTGACAGGAGATATTGTGTTGCCTTTTGATTACTCAAGGTCGCTTAATGCATAATCCTCTGCCCGACTATCTACATGTGGTTTTTCAAGGGTAACAACAAAAAGGATGAGTGAATTTTATATAAAACTACCCCACAAAAGCAGTTGGGATGTTAATCATTTATCAAATACCTGAATCTAGACTTTTTTCCAGTGTTTTTCTTACCATAGCAACCATTCGTCCATGCATGGAATATTGCTGCCATATATGTTCAGGCGCCCCTGTTGTTCATCTTAGTGTTCTCGACAGGCTCCAAAGGAGAATCAGTAACGTGATAGGTACCGACTTGGCGGCTCCACTACAGCCACTTCCCCACCGACGAGATGTGACCTCCCTTTGTCTGTTCTATAAATACTTTCATGGGTTCTGCTCCAAAGAACTTAAGTCACTGGTGCCTCTGCAACAGGTATTTACTCGTGCAACCAGATTAGCAACTGGGTCCCACCCATTCACAGTGAGATTAACCAAATGCAGAAGACAATTCTACTCCTGCAGCTTCTTGTCTCGCATTTCCCGCCTGTGGAACTCGCGTCAATATTCTTGCTTTCCTGACGGCTACAACATCCAAGAATTTAAATGCAATGTCAATACACATCTATTAACCACTGGACTTTAGCTCTCTCCCCACCCCGTATACCCTTCCCTTTCTCTCCACCTATGTACCTGTCATCACACCTGAATTCTCATCTTTCTAACGCTCCTTTCTAACTAGTTTGTACTCCTCACTCTCTTCTAATTAAGCTCTTTTACAGTTATGTAGCACCCCGCACATCAGTGGCATTTCCGCCTTGCTCGGGGTCATAAAAAAAGATATTAAACCGAAAACAAAATTGTGTTCAAATATGATAACACCTGATATAGCAAATGTATTTCGTCAAAAGATGAACGATACGGAAATAATCTATTGCTGAATATCTTTCGCATCTGTAGCATGGCGTTTATCAGTCCAGATGGTAAGCTGTAAACTCTTAAGGTGCATTATAATGTGTTAATAAGGAAAGCCTCAGTCTTAAATAGACACTTTGCATGATCGTGACTTAGACAGATAAAAAGCGACGAAAAAGTTGGGTCATCAGAATAAGGCCAGCGTAAACATGTAATTAACTTGGGAAATATTGGAAAGGAGATGAAAGATCAGTCAGTTAAGTGCCATACGTGATACACGCTTGGGCGATCATGTCTCGAAAGAGACATGGCTGACTGGGCAGAAGATTATCCCGCAGTAGTTTTACATTTCTTTCTGCGGTAGACTGGTTGCCGACCAAAGCTATAGAACCCAATCTGTCCTGCTATTTAACCCATAACTGGAGGGAATAGACGGATTAATACGTTTCCCAAGAGTATTTGCGCGTAAGTGAATGCAATGAATTCAGCTGGAATTCGAACTCGGCTCCCCGATTTCTCGTTCCGAGCCGATATCCAATGCACCACGACGCACATCAGATGAAAGATACGATGCCAAAATTCGAACAAAAATCGAAATCGAGAAATCTGACTTCAAAGACTGAAACATAGTAAATTTCGTTAAAAACCTTGAAAAAATATGAAAAGAGTATTTTTAAAATGCTGGAAATATTATGACACAGGAAAATGAGACTTGAAGGAAAAGATATTTTATGACAGATCAAAAAGAGATTGAAGCGATAGAAATTTTATGACAGATGTGAAAGTTGACTTGAAGCAATAGAAATTTTATGACAGATGTGAAAGGAGACTTGTGGCAATATAAATCTTAGGAGAGAAGTGAAAGAAGATTTGAGGCAATATAAATTTTATGAAAGATGAAAAGGAAAGTTTACGCAGTAGAAGATTTATGACATGAAAAGGAAAATTGAGTCAATAGAAATTTTATGAAAGATGAAAAGTAGACTTGAGACAATAGAAATTTAAAGACAGATGAAAAGGAGACTTGTGGCAGTAGAAGTTTTATGAAAGATGAAAAGTAGACTTGACGCAGTAAAAATCTTATGAAAGATGAAAAGCAGACTTTAGGCAAAAGAAATATGATACTGCAGCAGAATGCTGATGATTCCACGATCAAACTTTACGTGTAAAGAAGAGGTTTTAACAAAACTGATCAAAAATGTAACTTTTGATTAGAACCATAATATGACTTTTTTGGTTTTTAGATTACATAAAAGAAAAAAATAGAGCATAGAGAATTTAGTACACACAGAACATACTGAAAGCTAAACGGCCATAGTAAAACCCAGAGTAATTTACATAAGGGTTATGTGTAAAAATAGCAAAAGAGAAACTGCAATAATAATTAAAAAAACATCGCCTATGGCTACAAACATGTGGTGACTTAATATCGCCTGGTTTCTATTCGTACACAGCTCATTAAAAGGATTCAGGTGGCTGTTCCTACTTAGAGTTTATAGTCCCTTAATCCTGTCGTAAGGATGAATATATTAATCTTCACCTTGTTTTTTTTATTTTTGTTCTACTTCTTTAGCCGCTATACATTCTTCGTCTCTAACTCTACTTCATGTTGTTAATGATTTTGTTCTTTACCCTTTTTTCGTCTTCTCTACACCGTATACGTTTTTATTACATTTTAATATTTAAGTCTCCGTCTCTTTCTCAATACTTTCGATTTATTATTTTTAAAACTTTAAAACCTTTCTTTATTTTCTTAATTTTAAAATAGTCGGTTCATTTTGCTCATCCAGAAGTTATATGGCTCCTCCTGACAGGCCTATCATTACAAGAGTATTATCAAATCAAAAATAAAATATTGTTTTCATATTTGTTCTCTCTATCAAACCTCAACAGAGTTCAAACGCGCTTGTAGGTGATGAACTTTTAAAAAGACGTACAACCTCTTTCCTACTCCTTCAACCTCGCAGACCTGTCTTCAGACTATCGCTATTTCCATGGTAAATTTTAAAACAAGCTACATTAATGTTGTGGAGTAGTTTTCGCACTGAAAGTTATAATCGTGCTATGTCAGTTGCTAATCGATTTGACGCACCCTAAATGTTAGGAACTTGGTAATCTTCCACTGAAAACTGACTCCTTAGTATTCAGCTAACTGCCGACGAATATCAACTGCCTAGTAGTTCTACTGAACTCTAATAGAACTTTAAAGAACTCTCTAGAACTTCTAAGAAGTCCTATGAACTTTCTAAGAACTTCTCTTTATTTATTGTAATAAATACAATTGTGGAACGAGGCCGATTTGGCCTTCTGAATCTTCTTTCTTCTTTTCTTTGTTTTTCTTTTTTCTTAATCAGTTTTCTTTTCATTTTGTTATTCTTCCTTCTTTTCTTATTCGTCTTCTTTTTAATTTTCTAAAATTTATATCCTCTTTTCTTCTTTGATTTCTTTTGCATCTTCTTCATCTTTACTTATACTTTCTACTTTTCTTTTGATTCTTATTTTCGGAGTAGTAGCATCCGTTAGGGCCCCAGCTATGAGTAAATAGTTAACCCTCAAACTGGGTTTAAACACTATGAATGTATGAAAATGCTTTTACAGGAATTTATATACATAAAAATGTAACGCTTGGACCGCTGTTTGATTGGTTCGCTGCCCCTATGGTCCGGAGCCTGCTAAGATGATGATGTCGAAACGGCACCAATTATGACGACGCTTTCTCGCCGCTAGTCATGATGATCTCGTCACAGTAGCTGGTTCTCAAGACGTCTATTAGAACAACGAACTTACTGCCCAAGGTGTGTTCTTTTGATCTCAGAAAGTCAAGTTGTGAAGACCCAGTAGCCGTATTTCTACCGTGTTAAGACCGGACAGCTGTGTACACTTGTGTTAAAATAGAATTATTACGGCACCAAAAAAAAAAAAAAAAATTAAGTAACTGCATAAGTTCGAAGACGACTGGTTTACAAAATATCAGAGCTTTCAATCTTCAAATAAAAATAAGTCCTTTCAACGTTTCACTAAAATATCAGAGCTTTTCAATCTTCAAATAAAAGTAAGCCCATCCAAAGTTTCGTTAAATGTAACCAGAGCCTTCAATTTTTAAAAATAATCACTGTCAATTCTTTACTTAAAAACACCTCATTTCGGCCTTTATCAAACTTTGCAGCGACAGCGAAATAACAGTGCGACGTGGCGGCGGGCGGTGGGAGAGTCTTTGATTTTTTGTCGCCTAAAAATCTCTCTCAAAAATCTAATTTTCAACTTAAAAATTCTTAAAAATAACATTGCAAACTTTTCGTTAAGAATAACCAGGGCTTTCAATTCTCCAAATAACTTTTAAAACAATAAAGTTCTCTCGGCGTTCTTATCGCAGGCGCATTATTCAACTTTAACTTTTCTTAAATTGATCGGCAACAGGCTTTTCTTCGTTTCTTTACATATTGCTATGAGTTCTATGGTAGGCGACCCGCCGTGGGTCGTGGCTCCCAATTAGGAACTCTTTAGCTCAGTCGTTACATTTCGACTGCAATTTCAAAAACTACCTAACCAACTGATTTTTTGTACTGAGTTCGGATTTTTATAGCTGTCCCCAATTCTCACGGGGGATCTACGCGAACCGAAGCTTTGACCAATGAGATTATTTTCCACTCACACGATTTACGGGAAGCCATGACTCGACGAATGAAATGTCAACTGCTCACATTACGTAATGTCTTTCTGGCTTCTTTTTTCAATTACAATTTCAAATTTTCAAATCCTATTCCCAGAAGTTGCAGGAAGTGAATCTGACCTCACCTTAAGCTCATCAAGGTCCTGACATTTTGTTATGGCTACGGCCATTTTTAAAACTTCCACTGGCCCAAAAAATTCGTTTCGAACACGAAATAAAAAAAAGAAACTATATTTTTCCTCTATTTGTCAATTATCAGCCAATTTCTCTATTCTGCGGATTTTACAAGTACATAATATTATTAAAAATATATTCTTTTACGTAAGCTCACATCGTGGATTACAATAAAGCACAACTAACAATACCACTAATAACAATTTCTCCCACTCCGTTGTATTAAACCACAAATTATAATTATATATATATATATATATATATATATATATATATATATATATATATATTAAGTGGAAATAGGGTTACTGAAATATATATACATAAAATAACCTTTATAGAAAAATATACATTTTTGAAGAAATAATTATTACCACAACACATTTTTGAAGGAAGGAAATTCTCAGCAAATCATTTTTGAATACAAAACTAGAATACATTTTCAGTTTTCTAAATTAAAAGAGAATAAAAACAAAATTTTTGTTAAAATCTGACTAAATTAACTTTCTCACTATAACCAAATATTAAAAAAAGTAACTTAAAACCCCACCTTTTTGCCATTAAATTACCCACGGACGTTGATATGCCGTTAGGCAAAACTCACTCACTCACTCTTTCTTTCATTTTCCTATCTTTTTTCTTAGTTTCATTTTTTACTCTTTCATTCTTTTCTTCATATTTTTATTTCTTAATGCTATTTCTTCTTTCTTTGTTTTTTTTCTCAAGTAGTCCATTTTTTCTTTTGTCTGTGTCTCCTATTCTTTTTCTCTCCCTTCTTTTCTTTTTTCTTTCCCTTCTTCATTTCTTATCTTCTGTAATATATTTCTTTTTTGCTTCCTCATCATTCTTCTTCTGTCTACTCTTTATTCTGCGTTTTAATTCTTCTTTTATTTTCCTTCTTTCTTGCCTTCTGCATCATTTTGTGACAGCCTGAGCTATAATTAGTTGAAATCTATATCATTAATTTTAAATCTGACGTTAGATTAAAATTTTGCCTTAAACGCCAAAACATTCTGACGTCATAATGTCACGAAAATGTTCCAGAGTATCTTTTTTTAATTATTGTTTTAATTTAAAATAAAATGCATGGAATATTTCTTTTACCAAAACTACAAAATATATGGTGACAACTTCAATCAACATTATTTTTAAGTTCTCTTTTTTCGTATATAAATGCAGGAAAATTTATACTTATATCTATTAAGAAAAATTTAATTTAAAAATGCTATACAACAAATTCAATAAAAATCGTCATGACTCGTATAATAGAAACTCATTAAGCCATGATATGAGGAGAAGACAGAGAATAATACTGAATGTGTGCGAAAAATGTTTTCTTTTGATGAACTGACAATTGTATCATGAAAAAAAAAAGAACTATTATCATTTCGTTCTTATCTGAGTAGAAAAATCCATAAGAGACAAAGGCATGTATATCAGTGTCAATTGTTAGATTAACGGACTGAAGAATCACAGAAGGAATAAAAAGCCGACTGTATTATCTTCGACTAAAAATAATAAAATATCAGTATCATAACGTTGAATAAAAACGAACATTATATTATTTTCTAGAAAAATGATATAATTCAAAGATAAACATCGTTTTTACTCCACATTAGTTTAACTGAGATTTTTAAAAAATGCCTTTCTGATTACAAGTTGTATATGCAATATAAGGGATATGGTTAGTAAAACAGGCAGTGTGTTGGAATGCAACAAGAAACAGATATACAAGACGAGAGAGAAAAGAAAAGAAACAAATTGCAAGATGGAAGAATAGAGAAATGATTAATAAAGAGAAAAAAGCATAAATATGCAACAATATAGCTCTTCTATGTTTGCCTATTGAAATGTGCATGAGGTGTTGTAGCATCATTTCTACATGTATGTACATACTTATATACATATCGCCATGTACGCACGTATACACACATATACTCTTACATTAGTACCGTACGTGAAACCTCTTTTTCCCGCGATTTATTCAGAAATGTATAAGCTGATGTTCACACGTGCTTAGACCAGTTAGATCCTGCTTTTCCGAGCTAACAGTCCGAATGCTGTTAGTTCCTTTCCAACTTACACACTGCGCTAATTGCGTTCAGCAATTAGTTACACCAAAAATATTTCTCTCTCTCTTACAAGCATACTTCTTCACTATATGTATAATTATATTCAACTACTAATTAGTACAAACATCATATTTCCTTATTTCAGGAAATTTTGCAGCATTAACATTGATACATATTCTTCAATATCCAAGAGAGAACTTTCTCCACTAATTCTTGCATGCACAAAATAATCAATCCTGTAACTATGTTTAATACATTGTTGTTATTCTTGTTACATTGCGCTCTGAGTTATTTTTATTATAAATGTAGTGGATTAGACAACCAGTCTACTTTATAATGGTGACTCCACTTTCAAATTACTACCACGACGTTCGAGCTACAACAGATGCTAACACGTTGTCCAGTCCACAAAAGTGTAATGGATTGTGCTGCACGTCATTAGAACTCAAAGAAAGGGCTTCCAGTTCAAGCCTAGATGGTTCTATTTAATCAACCACAAACACTTTTGCAAAAAGGTGTGAATTGCAATAGTCAAGACACACGCTTTAATAGCTTAGAATTAATGCCCTGATTATTAAAAAATAATTATTAGAAAAAAATAAATCGTGCAAAATTTTAATTTTCTTCGAAAAATTTTACACGGGATTAAAAAGTCAAACAGAATTTTATTAATAATGACTGTCCTAATTACATCGTTGTTAAAAGCGTTAGACGAGTCATAAATAATATTAACATAAATTAAAAAAAACAATTCTTCCTCAAATAATCCTAAATATCTCAACCTGCTATACCGTAATTAAATGAATTCTAACTATAAACAAGACGAAAAGTTCCTAAAATAATCTCGTAAATAATAATATATCCTTCACTGATCACAGTAAAAAAATAAACCTGATCATATATTATAATAAGTTTAACACATCCGACTTAATCCTACGCAATAACTTCACGGTAACTAGTGTTTTGGAAAAGGACAACATTGAATATTACTTTTGTTATGTCGTGAGTAAGAATAAATAACTCAAGGTTTATTGTTGTATTCCGTGAAAATAGTATTAACAAAGGTTATTAGTATCCAATACAAGAATAAGGGTTAATCGTCTCAACCGCCGTAAGACGTAGTAGGAGCAATGGGTACTTCCGGGTCGTCACCGGAAGTCTACGACTGACTTGTCGATCGGCTGGTCGGCACACTCTCTATATTTAGTTGTCCCTCCCAGTAAGGGCAACATGTGACATATGGTCAGTTATAACTGGGATTTCCGGGCTATATGGCAAGGCCAAAAAATGTCTGTCTATTTTTGCCCAGTCGTGCCTCCACCCTTCGGCAGAACCACGACCGGGTTATAGTTCTCTGCTCGGAAGCAGAGAGTGCCCCCTACCCGAAGCAAGAGTGCCGACAGTGTCGTAGAGAGTACGGCTGCGCGGCACACTCTCTACCCCACGTAGATGCCACCATTACTTTACATAGTAATGAAATAGTCCATTATAGCCGAATAGGCGCGGGCGTCCCAACAAGTTTAAATGTTCTTCAGAAGATTGTGTCACTGACAAAAAATAAGTACATTCGTTGACTTTACGACAACAATATTATCAAGACGCCTTATATTACATTTCTCGGATACAAGTTTTATCTATCGTAAAACATTAGAAAACACATTCCTGTCCATTTTCTCATTAAGTGAAAATACTTGTTGACGACACTAATATTTAAGAAAAATTAAATCTAAAAAGGTTATAAAAGAATTTCAATAAAAATCGTATAATAGAAACACATTAAACCGTAATAAAGTAGAATGCAGAGAATAATACTCAATGTGTGCGAAATCTGTGTAAGAGAAAATGATTTCTTTTGATATACCACGAAAATAATATATAAAAAAAAACTTCACATTCTCGAGGCTTTCTATATTTAAAACAACCAACTAACACTCGACTAAGTTCATTATTAGTATAGTAGCATTGTTTTTAAGTGCATTTTAGTTGACTAAAATATTGCAATTTAGCATCTCCGGTTACACATCTTTCATTAAAACGCTTGCATACAAAAAATCGTAACCACAACGATTAATTTTAAATTATTAAAACAGAGAGCGCTTACGGAAACTTGTTAACATGTTTTAAATCACCACCACATCGATTACAATTACATTCCTCTTCACAATTCACCCCTGAGAATGATTCCGGGTGGAGATCAAAAGTACTTGGGTTAACTAGAAATGTGGCATCTTCTTTGATTAATTTTGACTTATCATCTAGATAATAATTAGGGAACTAGAATGGATAACTGTAAAAATAAATGAAAGTAATATGTATAGATTATTTAATGAAGTATACTTGAATGAAAATCAGTCATTGACGTGATATATACTCGAGCAATCATGTCTCGAAAGAGACAAACTAACTGGGATTTCTCTTCACAATTCACCTCTGAGAATAATCCCGGAGGAAATCAAATGTACTTGGGTTAACAAGAACTGTGGCACCTTCATTGATTAATTTTAACTTAATTAAAAATAGAAGATTAGAATGACTAATTGTAAAAATAAATGGACATATTATGTCTAGATTATTTAATGAAGTATACTTGAATGAAGATCAGTCAGTGACGTGATATACACTTAGGCGATCATGTCTCGAAAGAGACAACTAACTGGGCAGAAATCATTTTTATTAGTAGATTGACATTACTTTCTTCTTTAGATTTATTGCCAATCTATTCTGCTATTAAATGCATAACTGGAGGAAGAAAACCTTGCAAAAGCCTTACTTGATGTTGAAACTTTATTTAAAATATCCCGGTTAATCAAATAGTTGATATAATTACAAAGAATATTTACAACAATCCATCATATCCTCAACTAAAACATAATATGTTACGAAAACTTCTTTTTACGTGTACTACTGAGTTTTTTTTTTTTTGTGACCACCAAAATAACATCTACATACAACGGGAGGGCGTTTACGTGGGTTTAGTTCTTGGACCAACATTTAGTAACTTATGCATGGCTAAACTTAAATATATGATAATAACAACCACTAAAATCCCTCCATCTACGTAAAATAATGTAGATAATATCTGCATCTTAGTTCAAAACATAGAATAATTACACGAAGTACGAGACAATTTTTCCCCAAATTCCGTGTAGTTAACGTGTTGTATGAGCTTAACAATAACAATAAAAAGCCTTTTCTCGATGTATTGATGAGCACTAAAAATAATACTTTCACAACCTACTAATATGAAAAAACCACAAGCTTAAACACGTGTAATCTAAACTATAAAATTGAATATCATGACTATTGCAAAATAGTAATTATAAGAATTTAATAACTGGTGCGAAAGTTAACTAATCCACGAAAAAAAAATTTCGTCACTAAATTAAACAACATTAAACAAACTTCTATTAATAGTGGTTTTTATCATTACATCGAGGATGAACATATTAGACAATGTATTAGAAGAAGTTAGTTAAGTGCCATACGTGATACACGCTTGGGCGATCATGTCTCGAAAGACACATGACTTACTGGGCAGAAGATTATCCCGCAGTAGGTGGCCATTGCTTTCTGCGGTAGACTGTTTACCCACCAAGGCTACAAAACCCAATATGTCCTATTATTTAACCCATAACTGAGGGAAGAGACGGATTAATACCTTTCCCAAGAGTATTTGCGCGTAATTGAAAGCAAGGAATTCGACTAATTATGACAAAACGTGTCTATGTTATTTAATGAAAAATGCTTGAATATATATATTTTGAAAAAAAAAATGGATTAGTTTTAAAGCTTTCATTACACCCGAGCAACGCCAGGCTCTGGATTGATACCGTGGGAAATTCCTGACCATGGAACCGTTCATCCCTTACTTATTAGATGGGTTACATCCTCTAGCAGGTGTGGAAATATGTTAAAAATGATATTCCTGTAGACAGCTCCTGTAAGACGTGCTGGGAGAACAGTCACCTAAAATCCCAGGTCTCACTTTACTGTTTGTACCATAGGGATACCGATACACCCACAAATATTACTTTTGTAAATTTGTTATTTCATCTCTTCCAAATATTGCCTCATCCGTAAAAAATACTGAAATGTCAAAAATGGGTTACATTGCGGATTAAGTTTGGTAGGTTTTCAAGTGTTTTTAAATGAGTCCCAGTAAAGCTATGGCCTGTAAGTATAACATGAGTCGTCTAGATTTGCATGTAGTGGTAAAAATAATATAATTATTTATGAGTTTAGTTTTATCTTTTCCTTAACGGGCATGTGAACTTGTAAATAATATTGGTTTACTGTATTTTCGATTTTGTTGATGATAAATTTCACCCCGAGCAAGGCGGAAATGCCACTGATGTGCGGGGCGCTACATAACTGTAAAAGAGATTAATTAGAAGAGAGTGAGGAGTACAAACCAGTTAGAAAGGAGCGATAGAAAGATGAGAATTCAGGTGTGATGACAGGTACATAGGTGGAGAGAAAGGGAAGGGTATACGGGGTGGGGAGAGAGCTAAAGTCCAGTGGTTAATAGATGTGTATTGACATTGCATTTAAATTCTTGGATGTTGTAGCCGTCAGGAAAGCAAGAATATGGAAGCGAGTTCCACAGGCGGGAAATGCGAGACAAGAAGCTGCAGGAGTAGAATTGTCGTCTGCATTTGGTTAATCTCACTGTGAATGGGTGGGACCCAGTTGCTAATCTGGTTGCACGAGTAAACACCTGTTGCAGAGGCACCAGTGACTTAAGTTCTTTGGAGCAGAAGCCATGAAAGTATTTATAGAACAGACAAAGGGAGGTCACATCTCGTCGGTGGGGAAGTGGCTGTAGTGGAGCCGCCAAGTCGGTACCTATCACGTTACTGATTCTCCTTTGGAGCCTGTCGAAAACACTGAGGCGAAACGCAGGGGCGCCTGACCATAAATGGCAGCAGTACTCTATGCACGGACGGATGGTTGACTTGTATATATGCAGGCTGGATTTAGGCGGAAAAAACATCCTGGATCGACATAATGACTCAACCTTGAAACTGAAGTTGATTTTCTTGTTGTGTTCGACTGGGTCTGTGCATTATTTATAACTAGCAGTATAGCCCGGTGTTGCTCAGGTTTAATAAAAGCTTTAAAACTAATCCATGGTTCTGGAGCTCAAACTCAGCCTAAAGAATATTTGTGTGAAATTTGGTGAGAATCGGATAAAAATTGTTGATTTGTATAAAGAACATACAGACAAATAAACAGACACACACACAAATATCTTGCTTTTTACATATATATACATTATCGATTTTTTGCACTATTATTAGAACTGCAACCTTGAAACTTTTGAATATCGTTTCTTATGTCTTTGTCTATGGGTGAATCAAATTTGATTAAAATCGGACCACTCCTTCTATAACACGATTTTTTCGATTATCTATTTTCTATATATATCGGGGGTACCTCGACACAAAACCTTGCTAAGAACACTCGCAGGCGCTTATAGTACAACTGTGTAAATTTTCAAGAGCATAAGTTCAGCCGTTTCGGAGTCTATAGGTAACGGACATACACACAAACAGACATACACACACACACACAAGTTTCCATTTATAAATAAGTTTAGATATTTGTAAGAGAAAATATGTTTTGCGTATAATGAACATGTATCTAGCTTTTATAAAAGATGTTGATGTTATTGCTTTATTCTGTGTGTTCCTTATTAATATTTTATTTTACTTTAGAAAGTTAAGTGTTAACTTTTGACTGTTTTCTCTTATTGAGTTCTTTAAGAAAAAGTCGACGAAAGAATGCATTCTCGTGAGTACACTTGAGCATTTTTTATAACTGCTATATTATATTTAAGTGTGCATTCACTCTTCAAATTAATATTGCAAGACTTCTACCTCAGAGTGTTTTGTATAACGAAGTTGGGAATGTTTTATTACTGAATTCTAAGAGACATCTTAGAATTGTGAGATTTTATTTTATAACCAAGTAAGAATTAAGGATAAGTCTTTTTTCGAATGTAGTTTTGAGATTATTAATTCCTTAGTTGCTTTTTGCTATATATATAGTCATCCGCAGACAGATCAGTTTCGCTGTATCACTGCTCATCTGTACGGTTAGACTCCGACTGCTTTTAATCCAGGATTGAAACCCAACTGAATTGGCGTCAATCAGTGATTCTACCTCTGAGCTATGGGCACTCAGTAGAAGGAGGTAGACTTTTAGCGTGTATATTATCATTATATATATGTATGTATATATATATATATATATATATATATGTATGTATATATATATATATATATATATATATTACATTTATACCTATATACACATATATATTATACATATATATATACATATATATATATATATTGTACGTTATACATATATACATACATATATATATATACATATACATTTTACAGATATATATATATATATATATATATATATATATATATATGTATCATACATTATATATATATATATATACATCATCTACATAGCGGACATATATTTTACGTTTAGTACTTATTTAAATATCGGGGTTTCTACTAGGGACAATTATAGTTGGAGAAGCAAGGAACTAGTGGATTTTCCATTCCCACACAATTAGTTTGGGTGTAGATATTACCAATACGATCTAAAAAAAGAACTTTGGTTGTAAAAATACCCTTTGGAAATGTATGAATCCACATTCATCTATGGACCAAATTGTAAGACCTGTAGCAGTCGATAATTTTTATAGAACTAAAATACTTGCAATCTAATAAACTTTTTACACAGTACGTTTTGAACAGGAGTAAATATTTATTCTTCGATTCCTGTCTAGAAATGGTTTTCCGTTTTTTTCTCCTAAATTCTTCTTATTCTTTTTCACTCACAGTAGCCTCTTGCATCTTAGTGACATTGTCAGCTTGCTTAGTGAAATGATTTAAAAATAATAAAATTTAAGCCTTTAAAAGCAAATAAATAAATAAATAAATAAACTTCAATTACTATTCACTGTTATTTCTGGTGCATATATATATATATATATATATATATATATATATATATATATATTAAAGTTTTGTAATTTGCTTGACGCATTTTTTTTAATAGGTATTTGGTTATGTCTTGAACGCTGTCACAATGCGTTGAGTAAAATAAAGGAAAGTAAAGAAGTTTTGGGGTATTACATATTTATTAAACATTAATATTTCGAGATTAAAATCTCATCTTCAGAATAGCAGAGAAGCCTGTGTTTGTCCGAGTGTGTTCCTGGCCTTTCAAAGAATGGTCATTCCTGGCTGGCTGTCTGCTGTTGCTGCTGTTATTTATTTTACTGCGTGTTTAAGTATCCGTGTGTGTGTGTGTTTATAGTAAATGTGTGATTTATAGTTGGGGCCTAACTATAAATCACACATATACCATGACCACACACACACGCATACATACATAAACACACGCATACATAAACACAGTAAAATTAATGACAGCAGCAGCAGACAGTCAGCCAGGAATTACCATTCTTTGAAAGGCCAGGAACAAACTCGGACAGACACACGCTTCTCTGTCATTCTGAAGATGAGATCTTGTGTTGAAAAAACTTTTCTAAGCAACAATGACAGTTACCAAAAATGGCAAACGCAGTTCGTAAATTTGTAATGAGTTTCTATGACGTCAACCCAAGTTAAAATCTTCACTGATGGTGGATGTTTTTATGATAACGTCCTTGTAACCTCTCTGAAATGAATATGTGAGCCGAAAGCTTAAAACCAACTTAATAAAAAAATATTCAAATGTTGGAGAATTTTTGTCTTTACTTTCACCTGATATTAAAGCCAAAATACGATGTTTAGAAGGGCTCAGGATTAAACGTAATAGACATTCATTGTCTATTATATTTAACAGTTTATGTTTAGAGAATTCGTGTAAAATCTTTTGGAAAACAAAGACAGAAACTGATGATGGCTCGCTTGAAAATGGTCCATAGTTCCGATTTACCATGAAATACCGTGCCTGCCTTAAATTCTCTCGTATTTGCTCCATAGGTATTAATATACATATATATTTAGAGGTCTGATAGAGAATTATCCTACCACTGTATGTACAGGATACTCATTTGGATTCTTCTATATCCACACTGCATACTGAAATATATATATATATATATATATATATATATATATAACTGCATATATTAATACAAAATTGATTCTATATAATTATGGCTGTGTTGGACATTACCTGGAAATGATCATGAACGTGACATATGCATTGTTTATTACCAAAAAGTGTGTGTTTATCGGACTGTTTGAATGCTTATGTTTAAGAAAGACTTTGCTCTACACAAACTACACATTGAAATAAAGTCACTTTCGACAACACATGCAATTTTACGGCGTATTAATATAAGTTTTTATATTATGATCAGTAATTTCTATAATTACGACACAGTTGCCATCTAGATTAAGCTTTATTAAAAATAGCATCTCACTTTGATTGAGGTGTTTTTTCTTTGCAACTTTCTCAATAGACGGCATCTGTTAATTATGGTGAGAAATTGCATTTAAATATTTCCCTTTCGGTTTTCCTTCCAACTTTTTTCTTATTCAAGTTTATATATTTTTCGAGGTACAATATTATAATTTATAATTTATAATGTTGTTACCATATCTGCTTTAATTTTCTAGATTTTCTGAAGCCTATAAAAGCAAATCTATATTTATTCCATTTGGTTGAATAAGAAGATATCAGACATGGAAAGTAAACTGCTGGAACATCTTCAGAAGGGAATAAAATAATGCAAATGAGAAGAAAACACTAAGTATCAGTTGGAAGAAAGTAAAATACATGCTTGTCAGTAAAAGTCACAACCGAACATGCAAACCACGAATTAAAAACCAAAAAAAATCAGGCAAGTAAAAAATATCTAGTGTTTTCACAGATGATAGAAAATACTACGCCGAAATCCCAGTGCACATTGAAACAGAAAAAAGTGCCTTGCAACTGTCAAGTTTTGAAAAACGGGAAGGTTTCATTTAAAAAAGCAGCATCTGACTGAATTTTTGAAATGAGAAATTATCATTATTCAGAATATCCTCCTGCACTTATATAAATCTACCATCCTCCCATGTTTTGAAAACTGCTGCCACATCTGGTCGGGTGCCCCTGCTATTCTCCTTGGGCTTCTTGACAAAATACAGCGAAGAATCTGTAATGTGATTGATACCGACTTAGCTGACCGTCTGCAGTCACTCTCTCACCGGCATGACGTGGCTTCCCTGTGCCTCTTCTACAAATACTTTCATGGCTTCTGCTCTGATGAACTTAAATCACTGGTGCCCCCTAGGTGTGAATTCACACGAGATACTAGATTGGCAACTAGGTCCCACCCTTTTACAGTGAAACCGATGAAATGTAACCGCAATTTCTACTCCAACTTCTTTTCTCGCACTTCCCCCCTGTGGAATTCCCTCCCTCATGCTTGCTTCCCCGACGGCTATAACCTCCAGGAGTTTAACTGTAAGGTCAATAGACACCTCCTAACAAACTAACACTCCCATTCTCCTCAACTCTCCCCCTATGTACATCCTAACTCGTCTATCGCCCTGTGTAACCCCCAGCGCCATAGTGGCAGTGGAATGCCTTGCTTGGGGTGACATGATTAAAAAAAAGGTCAAGGTTGAAGATAATGACGTTTTCATGGATTAAATTTACTCTTTAATCTTTTAAGATATTTTGTGTAATTTTGGTAAATATATCTGTCAATATGAAATAGTGTTATTTTCACTTTTGCGTAATTTGCACGATAACTGTACCCATCGCATCTATTGCATAACCAGAATGTAACACACACACACACACACACACACATACATACACACACGCATACATATATATATATATATACGCTCTCACACCCTGATTGAGCACTTTGGAAGAATGGTAGGTTTTGAAAAACAGTACCTACTCTGGTATGTACGCATCGGTCATTCAGTAATGGATTAGAGAAACTCTGGTTATTGGTCGGGTATAATGACAATATACACGCTGAAAAGTCTGCTTTCTACCGAACGCCCATAGTCCAAGGGTAGAATCACCGACTGACTCCAATTCGGTTGGGTATCAATCCTGGGTTAAAAGCAATCGGAGTCTAACCGTACTGATGAGCTGTGATACAGCAAAACAGATCTGTCTGTGGATGATTACATATATATATAGAGAGAGAGAGGAAATAATGACAACGTCGAAACGGATAATACTATATATATATATATATATATATATATATATATATATATATATATATATATATAATTAAATCAAAATATTAAATAGATAAAAATAGAGATCTCAATGGATATTATCCAGAATAATTTCAAATATAGAGAAAAAAACTCAACGCATAATTTATCACCTTTTAGTTATGTGTATAGTTTTCTGTAATATATATATATATATATATATATATATATCCGCAATGCACACACACACACACACACACACACGCACACGCACACACACTCTCACACACACACACACACACATATATATATATATATATATATATATATATATATTTTTTTTTTTTTATATATATACCTATTATTTTTCACCTGTACCACTACCATTAGATAAATAGACTTCGAAAGTAAAATATATTTAAACATATATAAAATTTAATTTCATATATTATGCTTTTCATTCAGAGCTTGAGGGCAATGCTGCCGATCAATTGTTATCTTTACTTAATTTTACCTTCAGTTGAATATTCAAGAGAATTGAACATAAACAGGAAAAGACAGAATATTATGAATTTTGATATTGATAGACAATTGCAAAATTAATTAAAATGTCATCTGTTTTGACAGCATGGCTAAATTAATCACGCAACAGTTAAAAATTTTCAATAATTACAAAATGAAGAGATACGGATTTTAGTCAGTTTCTTCTGCAAGGAGATGTGCGGATATGAGTGTGTAGATATTTACATTAGGCGGGAACATATATTTATAGACTAGAATGGGTAAATAAACATTTACATACACGCATAAACACACACACATATGTAAATATACACATATTAGAATGAATATTTTTTATTCGACAAGTTTTTGTCACTTTAATCGTGATTTCTACAATGCGTGCCAGAATTATATGCAAATCAATTTTTTTGTTCTAACTCCGACAGTTTTTAATAAAAATTAGTGAAACTTGGCACGATATATGACAAGACTAACACATGTGCAGATATAAAATTCTAAGCTAATCTGTACAATAGTAAACAAACGGCAGTCATGTTGGTGACTAGCAGCCTGTTTCAGCGTGTCAACTTTATATGCAAGATGGGACGTAAAGGTGCTTTGAGTCAAGCTGAGAAATCTAAATTTGTCCAAATGGTTTGTAATAAGATATCTACCTTAGAAATAGCCAAAGAATTGGCCCGTGACCCTCGTACAATTAAAACATTGGTTACTTACCCTGAACTTTGCAACAGACGTTCTGATAAATGGAAAATTCATAAGAAAGCACCTGTGTTGCATCGAACCATGAGTAGGATCAAAAGAGAAGTCCACCGTAACCCTCTTGAAACTAGCAAAAAAGATTTTGAAAGTGTTGGCGTTCCTGATGTGCCAAAATCAACTCGATGCCGTATCATGAGGACGGTTGCAAAATGTGGAAAGCCAGAGATTCGCCCTCCATTAAAGGATATCCACAAGAAAAAGAGGACAGAGTAGGAAAGAAATCACATGAAGGTAATTTTTCAAACTGTTTTGCTCACCGGTGAGTGTCGAGCGACCCTAGATAGACCCAATGAGTGGAGGAAAGAATGGTACTGTAATGTGGGTCCAATTCCTCAACAGATCAGGCATCAACAAGGAAGTGGTGCTGTGATGTTTTGGGCTGCAATCATTGGTAATGAGCTGGCAGGACCATTCAGAGTCGCAGATAGAGTGAAAATGACCGCCAAACTCTACATTGACTTCATTAAGGAACACCTCGAATCCTGGCACAAGAAGAAGAATTTGTCATTCCGGAAAAAAGATGGTATTCATGCATGATAATACACCGTCTCATGCTGCAAGGATAATCACTGAATATTTGGAGATTGTTTTTGCCAGACATGGGAAAATAATGCAATGGCTAGCCTGTTCTTCAGATTTAAATCGCATCGAAAATCTGTGGAGCATCGTGAAAAGGAAGATTTACTCCGGAGGAAGGCGGTACACCTCCAAGGATGACATCTGGAATGCCATTCTGACTGCTGCCAAAAAAATTTCATCAGATGAAATCGAAAGTTTGGTATCTTCAATGGACCAAAAGTTTTTCTCTTGTTAAAAAAATGGCAATCATATACAATATTGATTGTACTATAAAACCATATTGAAGATTTTGGTTCTGTATTATTGTTGTTCTCAAATTACATATTCCTAAAATAATCAATATTCTAATTTTCTGCCACCACTTCACCATATTTGACATTTTAGCAATGATTTGCATATAAAGTTGGCACGCTGAAACAGGCTGCAAGTTACCAAAATGGCTTCCCTTTGTTTAATATTGCATAGATTAGCTTAGAATTTTAGATCTACACAAGTGTTAGTGTTTTCATATAACGTGCCAAGTTTCACTAACTTTTATTAAAAACTGTCGGAGTTAGAACCAAAAAATCGATTTGCATATAATTCTGACACGCAGTGTAGTGGGTACTCGTACTAGAATAGATGCTCAATTTATCTATTATGTAGCATTATTTCTTTTAATCTAGGAGTCTGAGGTACTTAGGTTCAAATCATGCGAAAAGTACAGTGGGCAGAAAAAATAATATACTGTTAAATAAATAAATAGAGCGACGAAGAGTATATTTTTAAGTAACGTTTAGAGTATATATATATATATATATATATATATATATATATATATATATATATATATATATTTACTGTTCACGCGTATATTAAGAAGCACCTGTACACCAAAGAGAAAAACAACCAACCGCTAATAAGTCTACTACTGTAAGAAAGTATCGATATAAAGCAATTAACCGGGCACCCACCGGGCGTAGAGTAAAAACCAATAAAAAGAACGGAAACATCTCACCTCATACAAGACCACTCGGACAAGATAATAACAAATTACACCATGTTTTATATAAATAAGAAAAAAAACAAACAGAAGCACAATAGTAGATCGAAAGAACTTAACTCTGACAAAAGACGAAACCCTAACGCTGTTTTCACGCAACTCCGAAATCGCCATGAAGCTATTAGTATATATATATATATATATATATATATATATATATATATATATATATATCACAATTTAAGTTTAAAATGTTCTAATATTTTATTTTACCTGCATATTTTTGTGAGAAGAGTAGTGCTTTCCATCTCATTGTAGTAAGGAACTTTTCAATTTCATGAAGGAATTGTATATGGAAAAAATACGAAATACGAAGGAGAGATTGAAAATCAAATTTCAAAATGAAATGCATTAAGAATGGGTCTAGTGATATCGGCTAACCACATCATTCCAAATGAAATAAACACGTTGAAAGAAAAATGAGTGGACCACTTGACATGATGCAAAAGAGACAAAAAATTTCAACATATGGAACGGAATACAAGAAAATACAGATAGGCTAAAAAGTTGTCTCAACGACAAATGTGCCGAAGTAGAGAGACTGAGCACGACAAATATTTTTTATATGCATAAAAAATAAAGGAATTAACAGGACAAAAGACTTGCTCAGTAACAGGACGTATAAAAACAAAGGGCAGTAAACTCATAATAGAAAAAGACAAAATGTTTCAGAGATGGGATAAGTATATTGCTGATCTCTTCTACGACAAGTGATGATAAATAATACTCAAAAATACAGATGGATCAAAAATAAATAAACACAGAAGTGGAATCGTCAATGGCCAAATTGAGCAGAAATGAAACAGCATAGACATTCTCATAGAAATAATAGACAAAATTTACAACAGTGGTAACGTAACGTCCGGAAGAGAAAACTGACCAATTTTCATAGCACTACCTAAGAAAACATGTGTAAAGGAATGTAAAATCTAACGAACAATTAGATCCATAAGCCCCATAACAAAACTCATTATACAGATTCTGATAAACAAAGCGCGCAGCGGAACAAGGAATGCGAGAGAGCATTATCATTATCCAGATTCTGAGGAACAAGCGTGCGGCAGAATTGGCCCAGTGATAGGACAAGATCAGTGGGACTTTGTTAACGATACCGGAACAAGCGATGCCATATTCATTCTCTGAAAGAGCATTATCATTATCCAGTTTTTGAGGAAAAGAGCGTGCGGCAGAATTGGCCCGGAGATAGGATAAGATCAGTGGGGCTTTGTTAACGATACCGGAACAAGGAATGCCATATTCATGCTCTGAAAAGCATTATCATTATCCAGATTCTGAGGAACAAGCGTGCGGCAGAATTGGCCCAGTGATAGGACAAGATCAGTGGGGCTTTGTTAACGATACCGGAATAAGCAATGCCATTTTTGTGATCAGAAAGAACATTAACATTATCAAGATTCTGAGGAACAGAGCGTTCGGAAGAATTGGCCCAGTGATAGGACAAGATCAGTGGGACTTTGTTAACGATACCGGAACAAGCGATGCCATATTCATTCTCTGAAAGAGCATTATCATTATCCAGTTTTTGAGGAACAGAGCGTGCGGCAGAAGTAGCCCGGAGATAGGACAAGATCAGTGTGGTTAAGTTAAATATACCGGAACAAGCAATGCCATATTCATTCTCTGAAAGAGAATTATCATTATCCAGATTCTGAGGAAAAGGGCGTGTGGCACAATTGGCCCGGAGATAGGACAAGATCAGTGAGGCTTTGTTAACGATACCGGAACAAGGAATGCCATAGTCATTCTTTGAAAGAGCATTATCATTTTCCAGATTCTGAGGAACAGAGCGTGCGGCAGAATTGGCCCATTGATAGGACAAGATCAGTGTGGCTTTGTTAACGATACAGGAACAAGCAATGCCATATTCATGATCAGAAAGGGCATTAACATTATCCAGTTTTTGAGGAGCAGAGAGTGCGGCAGAAGTGGCCCGGAGATAAGACAAGATCAGCGTGGTTTTGCTAAAGATAACGGAACAAGAAATGCCATATTCATGATCTTAAATATCATTATCATTATCCAGTTTCTGAAAAAAATGAACGTGCGGCAGAATTGGCCCAGTGATAGGACAAGATCAGTGTGGCATTGTTAAAGATACCTGAACGAGGAATGTCATATTTATAATTTGAAAGAACATTATCATTATCCAGATTCTGAGGAACAGAGCGTGCGGCACAATTGGCCCAGTTCTAGGACAAGATCAGTCTGGCTTTGTTAACGATACCGGTACAAGCAATGCCATATTAATGATCTGAAAGAGCATTACCATTATCCAGATTCTGACGCACAGAGCGTGCGGCAGAATTGTCCCAGTGATAGGACAAGATCAGTGTGGCTTTGTTAACGATACCGGAACAAGGAATGCCATATTCCTGATCTGAAATGCATCATCATTATCCAGATTCTGAGGAACAAAGCGTGCGGCAGAATTGGCCCAGAGATACGACAAGATCAGCGTGGTTTTGTTAACGATAACGGAACAAGGAATGTCATATTCATTCTCTGAAAGACCATTATCATTATCCAGATTACGAGGAACATAGCGTGCGGCAGAATTGGCCCGGAGATGGAGCAAGATCAGTGTGGCTTTGTTGAAGATGCCGGAACAAGCAATGGGATATTCATGCTCAGAAAGAGCAATATAAATGCACAAGGAACTATATATATGCTTTATATATTAAGTAAAGTCCTTTGACACAGTACTGCACAATGTCTTGGTACCAATCCTCGACGATCGCGTCATTTTCGGAAAATACGATAGGATAATCAAGAATATCGATTGACAACAAACCGCTTGCGTACGGAAAGGAACTGAATTGAGCGTGTAGACCAAAATAAAAAGATGCATAAGACAAACATGTGTATTCTCACTGGATCTATTGAATTATATAGCGAAACTATTCTGAGAGAAAAACAGAATTAAGAATTCAACAATGTATGGTAAGTGGATAATACAGTGACGATGGCAGACACTGAAAGAAGAATGCAGTTCCTCCTACAGAAGGCAACAGCAGCAAGAAAGAAGAAAGAACTGAGCATGATTTTCAAGAAAACCGAATGTATGATTATCAGCATAAAGAAGACCCCAAATTGTGTAATACGGTTCGGAGAAAATAAAATAAAACAAGTAAATGAATTAAAATATCTGGGAAATATTTTGAGATCCAAAGACGTATTGGCATGTCCAAGGGAGCATTTCAAAACCTAACCATACTACTGAAAGACAGAAAAATGACGACAATAACCTCTATGTAAGTAGTGAAATTATTTAACGTCTGTAATTTATTTTCTAGCTTACATTTGTGTTATTTTCTTAATGAAGAAGCATTTGTAATATCATCATGTGAATAATATTTGTTTGCATTTTTTATCCCGTGAATAACGCTTTTATTTCCTAGATAAGTTGTATCATTTCACCATGTTCATAATGTTTTTGTGCATTAAACCAACCAGTGAATAACCATTGTGATCTCTTCTCTAGCGCAGTTATTTGTATTATATCACCCAGTAAATATATATATTATTTCACCCAGTGAATAACGCGTATAATCTCATTCATAGGTCAATGTTTTGTAATATATAACCGAGTTAAAGTTTAAAAAAATCAATTATCTAGGGAATCTTTTGACAGAGGAAGGAACGTGCGACATGGAGATCCATATACGCATTGGATATGCTCAAAGACGCATTTCAGGAGCTAACCAGAAAACTGAATGACAAGAAAATCTCATTAGAAATAAAGAAGAGAGTACTGGATTGCTATGTGATATATCTTCTTCTGTATGCAACTGAATGTTGTACGATATCTTCAAGGTTAAAGGAGAGACATGACACAGCAAAAGTGTGGTTTTACAGGAGGATGCTTAGGTTACCATGACTAAAGATGAGGTGTTGAAGAGGCTGAAAACGAGAAGAAAACTCATACATAATATAAGGAAGAGACAGATGAAGCTTTTTGGATATGTAAGGAGGAAGGAGGTCCTGGAAAATTTCATACTCACCGGACGGACAGAGGTAAAGAGAAACAGGCAGAACCCGTGCTAAACCTACTTGATAGGCCTGAGACAAAGAGATGGCAGATCGAGGTTTAGAAGATACCAAGAGGAAGGATGTTGAGAACGACTATAGTCATAGGCAAGGAAGAAGGCCATGATCGACTACGTCCTGTAAACACACGGTACATGAAGAAGAATATTTTTAGAATATATTGATGCCTGTTAAAAAACAAGATATTTTTTGTGAATATGGTATATTAAATTCTTGGATTGTAATTTCCTCCGTAGATATTCAATTGTTTGGCGATTAAAGAAAGCCTATGTTAGGTTTTTGAAATATTAAAAAATCTACTAATGACAGAAGGGGTCAGTTGTAAAAAAAGAGCAAATTAATAATTATTAACTAATCTGAATTATATTAGACCAGTATACAGTTGTATTAATTAGTGCTCAATGTATATATAATGTAGAGCTTTTAAATATTTTTCTTTGGAAGTCAGTCGATTACACAACCTTGGTTTCACACTTTCGATTTCTTCAGGGTTTTATATCAACTGATTCTCCAATGCATTTTTCAAACGTACAACAGTAACTTTCAAGACGCTCGACTCTAAGTTTAAAATAACTAGAAATATTTTAAAAAAGGAAGAGCCGGTCAAGGATTGTAAACACATTCGTCCAGGTTTGTAGGATTCTAAAATATACTTTCTGATGTGTTTGTACTTTCAGACGTTACTTCCGACCTTTCATTCAGAGCGCTTTCTCGTTCTAGTAATAATCTAACCACTAACTTTTCTTCTTGGCACAATTTTACTGATATTCCCAATGTTTTTTACTATTTTTAAGGATCTTTAACTTGAACGCGACTTGTGGTGCAGTGGATATCGACTCGGAATTATAAATCGGGGTGCCGAGTTCGAATTTCAGTTGAGTTCCTTGCATTTATTTACGCACAAATTCCCTTGGGAAAGTCAATAAGCTTCACTTCCGTCCAGTTATGAGTTATATAATAGGACAGACTAGGTTATATAGCCTTGGCTGGCAACCAGTCTACCGGAGAAGCAGTGGCAACTTACGGCTGAAGAATTTCCATGCCCAGTCAGTAATGCCTCTTTCGAAATATGATCGTCCAAAGCGTGTATCACGTATGGCACTTAATTGATTGACTTTGAACGTAGATGTGTGACTATGCCAACAATTTTAAAAATCTCTTTCAGTGCATTCCTGGTATATATCTTGTGTCCATCTCTCTCTATATATATACCCACACACACACACACCCAAACACACACACACACATACGCATACACACGCACGCACACACCACACACACACACACACACATACGCATACACACGCACACACACACACACACACACACACACACACACTCACATATATATATATATATATATATATATATATATATATATATATCAGCAAAGAATACCTAGTGAGCCGGACAGACCTTTCCTTCTTCGTAGATTCGTTGAAGGTTTTTCGACACGAGTATAGTTAATACTTATAATCTTATATATATATATATATATATATTAGCGGGCATGCATATCTTAGTGATCCCGAAATGGCGGTGAGTCGAGTTGGAAGGACATTACTTATCACAACCAACACCCGAAGGCTCCAACGCCTGAATAGGCAAAGATCTACACGATGTCAACGGTCAAACAGGCAGAAGAAAGCAGCGCCAGTAGGACTGGCGTAACCAAGGTGAACCCTGACAGGCCAAGCATCCGTCAGCCGTAACTGCTACCAAGTTGACCAGTTACAAACCGGCGAAGAAGGCGCTTCTGGCCAAGTGTGAATGGCTTAATCAAACTCTCTTTATTCTTTTTGATTCACAGCCGTCTCTGCCACTGCTACGAGGGGCTGGAGAGAAAAGGGATTATTTGAGAAAGGATGAAATCCCGGTGCTCGGATACAAGGGTGTTTCTACGACAACGATATATAAATATAACCAGTGGCTAATATATTAACCGTTTTCATGTATTTTGATAATTCTATATTAAAGAGTGTGTATATAAAATTGTAGACTGTAAACACTTGGAATCTACGCTATTGATACAAGCATTTTCTCCTGTCTCAATAATAAGTCTGATTAGTTTGAAAAGGTTATATTGGCAACTAATATGAAGTATGACCTATCGACCGTTGATGACTGAGGCAAAGAATGGCAGGTTAATTTTAACACTTGCAAAATGAAACTTACCACTTTCAATCAACTGGAAGATATCCGTTGATACCAACCTCCATGAGAGTGACATGTTCCACTTTCTCTGGTTTATATTCTCGGTTGACATGAAATGGAAAAATTATCTTGAATACATTGATAGGTCTGCTGGTTTTTTATTGTGTCGTATTAGAAAAATATTTCTTGCTAGAAACTATCTTGCATATTTATAACTATTATTTTTCTATGCTTTGAATATTGCTGCCACATATAGTCCGGAGCTCCTGCAGTTTATGTTACGACTCTTGTCAAAATCCAAAGAATCTGCACAATTATTGGTTCTGACCGGGCATCCCGGCTTGAGCCGTAGTCTAGTTTTTTTGCGCTTTTTATTATAGTACCCTATCTTTTGGAATAGACTCTTCCTCCTTCAATAAATACTAACTTAATTGACTTCCGTGGAGACAGTCTAGACAGTATAACTATATATTTCGGACGTACCCTTCTATCTGCTGACTACTAAATCACTTACTTTGCATAAAACTGCCTTCTTGTTTCCGTGTCTTTCTTACTGGATCTAACAGGCCTCAACACTTTTCTAGAAATGTATTAATAGTGATTGTTCTGATAAACTCTTTGCAGTAGTACCTAGGCATTATGAATTTAATACCAGATTGGCAGCAAAGCCTCATCAATTCACAGTTAAATTGGATACCTATAACCGTATTATATTTATGACTAGCAGTATAGCCCTGCGATGCTCGCGTGTAATGAAACCTTTAAAACTAATCCATGGTACTGGAGTTCAGACTCTTTGGACGTTTGCACGAATGACTAAAAAGCAATAATTGTTTCCAGTTACTTAGAGCGAAAACCGAAGCAAAAACTAAAGTAAAAGTTCTGATAAAATACAGACATACAGGCAGATAAACAGACAGACAGACACACACACACACACATCTTGCCTTATATATATATATATATTATCGATTTTCTGCACTATTATAACAACCGCAACTTTGAAACTTCTGAATATCGTTTCTTATGTCTTTGTCTATGAGTGTATCAAATTTGATTAAAATCGGATCACTCCTTCTATAACTCGATTTTTTCGATTATCTATATTTATCGGGGGTACCTCGACACAAATCTAGCTAAGAACACTCGCAGACGCTTAAAGTACAACTGTGTAAATTTCCAAGAAAATCGGTCCGCTGTTTCGGAGTCTATCGGTAACGGACACACATACAGACACACACACACATACACACACACAAATAAACTTCCATTTATAAATAAGTTTAGATTTAGATAACAGCTTCGTTGCCTTGAATTTCTCGCTTGTCGAAATATCTTTTAGCTCCATGCTTTTCAACCAATTTTGATCTTCAAAAAAATAAATGTAATGTCAATCGTTATCTACTGTCTTGATTATTCTTCAATTGTTCCCGCTTCTTAATGTTTACCTTTTTCTTATTCTTTTTTAAACAGTAAACCTTTTCATCTTAGTTAAGTCACCACCTTTTATATGTTGATACGCTTTAAAAAAGGGAAAGAAAAATTAAGAAATTTTTAGATGCAATTTATCAAACAAAGTGTGATTTAGTTTGAATTCGTTAAAAAAGAACCGGTCGGTAAGTAGTTTTATATCAATTGCCAATGAGATAACTTTTTTTGCCCATGGGTTCTATCTGATCATCGTATTCACTGCGAATATATATATAACTTCAAATAGAACATTTACATTTATGCCCGATAATTATTTAAACGGTTAAAGCGATTGACATATTGAATGAAATCTTGATAAAATTTTGACTTTTAACTTGCCTATATAACCTTTGAAAACAATCGATATTGTAAAGGGATTTTCGAAAACATTAAGAATATCAATAAATTAAAGGCAGAAATACGGTGTTAAGAAAATACTGTAACTTCAGAAATCAATTGATTTAGTATCATGATTTATATACAAATTGAATAATCAGCGTAGATACTAAAATGTTTGACTGAATTTTCAATACAAATGTGTAGGCGTGCTAACCAGGAGGCTGTAACTTTGCTCATAGTATCAAGAGAGATATCATTCAAAGTTTCAGTTAGGTTCTACTTCCATGAATCCATATCGACGATATAACGGCGACGGTTTTGCAACAGAGTTATGAGTAAACTCCAAACATAGTAATGTATAGCATTCACATCTGGGCTTTTAAAGATCCGCTGTGATGAACTAATTCGATCAGGTGTACTTTCTCTAGTAATAAATGTACTTCTTATTTACTGGGCATCCTGTGGAAAGTAAATCCACACTTGTGTACAACAATTTGAGAAAAATTCCAGCTGTTGAGTAAGGCATTAACAAACAGGATAATTTCGCTAGAAACTCGAAAGAGAGTACTGGATTGCTACGTGTTGTCCGTCCTTCAATATGGCAGTGAATGCTGGACAATATCATCAAAGATGAAGGAAAAACCTGAAGCAACTGAAATGTGGTTCTACAGACGGATGCTGCGAATATCATGGATCGAGCATGTGAGCAATGATGAAGTCTTGGAATTGATGTAAACAAAAAGTAAATTAATACTGAGCATCAGTAAGAGACAACTGAAGTTCCTGGGGCACGCAATGTGGAAGGAGGGCTTGGAGGATCTGATACTAACAGGCCAGATAGAGGGAAAAAGAGACAGGCGAAAACAACGGATAACATATTTGAAGGACCTAATCAGGTGATAATTGAGTGGAAGTACCTAAATACATAGATTCTTTCTTCTGTTTGACTACAACCACTATCTCACAGATGATAAAACAAAAATAACAAATCTGATTTTCTCAACGATTTTCTATAAAAAAAAATACTTAATTTTACAATTTGTATTTCGGTGCGTCGTTGAATGTGTATTTTTTTTCTTTTTTTCAAATGTTCGTCTTTAATTTTCGTATGTGGAGAGGAAATTGCTGTAGAGTCAAAGATAAAAAATTTTCAAATAAGTTTCTAAAAATCTGTGAGCGTCTTTAATCTGGTTGACAGACACATTTTGGCTCTACTCTGGAAGCGTTAGTTAAACGAATGTTTACACTGACTGGCCATGCATAAGACCAAAGAATTCAATGATATCATTGTAGGTCATTTTAAGTAACTTGTGAATCTTCAATGGTATACTTTTAGGTTTTAAAAGGAATCAGATTTCATTTTTCTATAGTTGAAGGGACACGTTTCATTGCGAAATTTTTAATCTACCGCGGGCGAGTAAAGCAATAAACTTTAATCGACCAATTAAGTTTTTAATCGACTGAGTCGATTGGGTGAGTGAAATCTCAAAGACTGCATGCAAGAGATCCAATAATTATAAAAAAACTGAAGAATATCTGTGAAGATGAATGGGTAAAACTGCCAAAATCTTTATGCAAGAAACACGTTAAAAACTACAGAAAACGAATACAGGCCGTAAGGCAGAATTGGAACCTGTTGTATGCGACCACCATTACCATCATTAAAACTCGTGACCTATCTCCCCCCACTCGTGACCTATCTACCCCCACGATCTTATATTTCACTCTTCAGAATGAACATATTTCATGAGAACATAACCTTGAAAAAATCTATTCAGCATAATTATATTTTAACATTAAAAACGTATTTACAACGGTTAACAAAAGAAATAAAAATTATTTATTCACACTGGTATAGGTTTAAAAAAACAGTTATTGCAGTCTGTGGGGTGTTATTTTGTAATGTGACTCCCTTTCGATTCTAATTGATGTTGACACTTATTTATTTGGTCTATCATTTCTTGGTCTTCATGAACCAAAGCTTTCATTTTTTTCCTAGAAGTGAGTGATAGTAAAAGAGAATCTCCGATAATAATTGGAAAAATAAACAAACATACAAGAAAAAAATGACAACGATCAGGGTAGAGAGAGAGAGTTAGAGAGAGAGTGTGTGTGTGTGTGTGTGTGAGAGAGAGAGAGTAAAACGATTGAGAAAAAATAAAGATAATGAAAGAGATAAAAATTGAAAATTTATATTTCACATAAATTCGATTTTTTCCCCTACGCCTGAATTTATCCAAGTTGGTACAAAAACCGACAAATCTCTTGAACTTTTCAAGTGCAATAAGTACATGTTAATGCAAGACAGCCGCCGTTTGACCACAAATAATAAATGTTTGACACTTAACTACAATAACAAAACAACGAGAAAGTGTTTCCGGTTTAGATTAAAGAAAAATGAAATCGATTACTAACTTAAATTCTCCTAATTTAGAAGTTAGGACTGTACTGCCAAAATTAATTTTTGTTAAAGTGGTCGCTTGACTAGTGATTTTTATTCTTTCATGCTGGTCGGTAGTCGCGTTTTGGAAGAGGTCGCTCACTGGGGGATCAATTAACATTAGAAAATTGTCCGTGTATAGACAAACGGTCGTTAATAGCAAGTGGTCGCTGAAAACGGGGTCAGTACGGTTACACATCCGATTGCTTTTACCCAGGATTGAAAGCCAATTGGCGTCAGTCGGCGATTCTAACTCTGAGCTTGGTAGAAGGAGGCAGACTGTTAGCGAGTGATATACCTTGTAAACATACGTCAGTAGTTAGAGTGTTCTAATTCATTACTGAATGAACGATGCGTAAATGCTAGTGTAGCTATTGTTTTTTCAAAGTCTACCATTCTTCCAGAGTGCTCAAGCCGATTGCTTAAACCCAGGATTGAAACACTTCGACAATTCTACCTCGGCGATTCTAACTCTGAGCTATAGACTCTCGGTAAAAGGAGGCAGACATTTAGCGTGTGATATACCTTGTAAACATACGACAGTTGAATCGTGAAATGATTCACGCCAAAATGATTATTTTTCAGTAGATTTTCAGTTGGCAAGCAAGTCTCTTTTATCCTAAAATTCTCGATATCGAAGTGGTGATAGAGCAAAAAAATGTAACCTTAAGTGAGTAGGTTCATACCAATTCGAATTTTCGAGATGGGACAGCAAAAAAACTATCTTACTGACTGACGAAACTTCTAAATCATCAAATTCTTTGCATTATACATATATATTATATATTTCGTGTATCGAGGCAGCAGGTGAATTAAAGACAAAAATTATCCGAATGTTGGAGAATTTTGTCTTTATTTTCACCTGAAATTAAAGCCAAAATACAATGTCTGGGACAGCTCATGATTAAACATAATAGACATTCATTGTCTCTTATATTTAACAGTATATGTTTACAAAAAATATATATGGCGCATATCATAGTGTATATTTTATCTTATTTTTCACGAAAATGTTCAACATTAAATCAATATATATATATATCTATATCTATATATCTATATCTATATCTATATCTATATATATATATATATATATATATATATATATATATATATATATATGTCAGCAAATATAGATAGAGGGCAGTGAAAACCCGTCCACGAAGGCACTCAGCAGCAAAAAGTGCTTAATAATATCATGAGGTAGCAGAGCAAGAATACAGTTATAATTAATTATGATGTGTATCTTATTACCCGGATTTCGACTGTTAGGTCTCTTCAGGCATGAACACATTTTCCCCCCATCATTCTCATTTTGAACTAATGGATACTGTTCCTAATTAAATAAACCGGAAGAAAGTGTAGTAGTAAGAGAAGGGCAACAAAAAATTTCCAAAGTAGAAATCAAGAATTACCCGCTATCAAAAAGTGGTAGCAGGCTAATGGAAAGTGGAAGTTCATCCGGGTTTGTTATTTCACACAGGACCTTGTTATTTAAATTTTGACATCACTTCGCTTTTCACATTTAGCAATACTCGTTTATTTCTAAAGAAAATAACGGCCAATTATTCTTCCTGGCATAATCTGCAGCTGATGACTCCGTGGTTTTTTCTTGCTCTCACCTTCTTTACAATTTTCTACTTCACTTCTTTCGTATTTTCTTTTAAACTACCATAAACAGTCCGAACGAAGAGGTATGATTATCATAGCGCCTTTTGAATGGACCGTCAGTGCAACCGATGTACACCTTCTTGAAATTATAAGCTTCATCACGGATTTCTGCCATGTTTACTACTCCTTTAATACAGTAAATTCCATTAAATAGACTGTATGTCTTGTTTCTGCAATTGTATGCGCTGTTTATTTCGTTTTCTTTGGATGCATTTGATAATATTTTGTTATAAAACTTAATTATCCTTTGCAGATTATTTGAGCAGCTATAACTAAAACTTTCCATAAAATTTTAGTATTTTGGTTAAATATTTTGGCTAATTACGAATTACCTGGAAAACGTTTTTCATTTAATTTAAAGAACAATTTTGCAATTTTCATTTTTTAGCTGCTGGTTATATGGTGAATTAAAGCATATTATATTTCTCCGTGGTAGTATATTTTTTTTATTTATGCTTGATGAGCGAAAGCTTAACTTTCTGTGTGCTCCTCCTCTCATAGAGCTATCTCGTAAACTGAAATCTTTGCACGTGGAGGAATTGTTAGAAATTCTTATATATATATTTATATATAAGTAATAGTCACTAATGGAAGTACATTCCACAGTTAGATATTTACTTTAATAGCTGTTCAATACAAAAATATATGGTAATTATAATTATTATTATATAATAGCATGATACAATTCAGTAGATATAAAATTTCAGTGTTAAAACACCATCACCAGGCATGAAAATGTGGTGAAGTTATTTTGTAATATTCAGATAAAGAGATTTAAAATATGTATAAATAAAATGAAAAATTAAAAAATAACAAGGTCTGCCAATGAGATGAATTAGATGGGGCGGGATATTTTAACACCAAAGAAGAACGGTGTGTGTACGATTCAATAGACAATAGTGTAATATAAGTTTTGCTCTGGAAAGCCAGGAATGTCAAAAAATTTTAAAGCGGAAAAAAAGAAAAATAGAAAAAATAAAGAGAAAGAGAAAAGGAAAAAAGAAGTAGACTGAAGAGAAAGACGAATTGATACGTTAAAAAAGATAAAACAAACAAAATAAAAGAATAGCTTTCAAGACCTACCCATACACCTAATATACACATTGCGTCAAGGAAATTACAAAACTCTCCTAAAATAAAAGAAATATTAAAAAAAATCAAAACCAACAGAAAGATAAGAATATTGGTAAAAATAAAATGAGATATTAAAATTTAAACTGAAGGGGATTTCTTCATAAGTACATAAAATATTAATAGTAATTTGAAATTAGCAGTTAGATAAGTTATTTGAAGGATTTTTTCATAAATGCAAATAAAATAATAGAAGCAATTAAAAACATGCCGGTTCAATATTCTAAAGGATTTGTTCGTAAGTACAAATAATATAACAATAGTAAATAAAAATTGCTAGTTTAATAAACAAATTTTTTAAAGTAATAAAATGTGCAAGTAATGAAAATATTAAAATAAATTTGAGATAAATTCAGATATATTTATGGGTTTTGAAGATTCTATGGTTGCAGAAATTAGTTATTATTGCTTCAATAAAATATTTTTTGGGAATTTCATTATATAGATTTTTTCTTGTAAGCAAAGGAAACATACTTCATGTAAGGATTTACATGTTCTAGCTATTAATATTTTCCATTTAACTTTAGGCGTTTTATTTCTATCTTTAAATTGCCAGTAGTATTTAGAGAGAAAAATACAATTACCATACGCTTTACTATTGAAAGATAATTTAGGCTGTTAAAATCGATACTTAAAATTTTTCTTAGTACATCCAATATAATCTTTGGTAATATTAGGGTTTTTATTAGTAGTGATAGTAGCTTGGTATATAGTGGAATATGGAAGGCATTTATTTTGTAAAGGACATACTTTAGGGTTATGACAATTGCAGGAACTTGTGTTATTATTATTATTTATGGTACGTTGCTTATAATTAATATTATAATGTTGTTTTAGAATTTTATTATTGTTTTTATTATCGTATCTAGATAAACAGTGAAGCTATAACGGAGCTTTCTTGCATTATTATTAAAGATTTTGCTAAGTGGATTATTAGTTGGGAAGTGATTTAAAACTAGATTAAAGAATTTATTGCCTAACTTGGTTCTAAATTATTTTTCTATTTCGATTGTGTTTGTATTATGATTAATTTCTTTTTGATAATTTTATATCTTTGCAATTACAGTCGCTGTCTTATAGAGTTTAGCTAACTATGTTGAAAATGCCATCAGTGGAGGAATTATTGTTAATTCTATGTTCAATTGAATATGGTATATGTTTAATAATGGATGGTGGGTGATTTGATTTAAGATGTGTGCATATATGATTAGCATTATGCTTTACATATGCTGAGTAAGTATTATTAATTAAGGCATCTAGAAAGTCAACTATTTGTGTTTGGTATCTACAATTATTTTAAGATTAAAGTTCTTCAGAATTATATGTATGTATTTACGGATTCTATTTACATTTGAGTTCGTGGATTTATGAATAATCATGAGACCATCATCTCTATATAGTCCAATATCTTTTATATCGCCATCACGCTGATCCATGAGAATGTACAAAATAAAAAATAAACACAAGATCTGATAATTCTGCAGAATCTAGTGCTCCAATGGGAATGGAAAATGGGTCCTCGAAATTCGATTTTATCTGGGATTCGTTGATATGGATGAAGACGGCCTGTTTTGAGTTTAAAATTACAATTGAGTTGCAGCATGCAATTATTGTTACTATTGCGTTGCAGTATGTACTATTATTATAATAATAATAGGTACGATGTATATATATATATATATATATATATATATATTACGCTATCACACCCTGATTGAGCAATCTGGAAGAATGGTAGACTTTGAAAAACAGTAGATATTCTGACATCTACGCAACGTTCATGCAGCAATAAATTAGAACACTCTCAGGTATTGGGCGTGTATAATTATATATACACGCTAAAAAGTCTGCCTCCTTCTACCGAGCGCCCATAGCTGAGAGATTGAATCATCAATTCGGTCCGGTTTCAATCCTGGTT
Organism: Ascarosepion bandense; assembly: GCA_037127315.1. Classification (NCBI taxonomy): domain Eukaryota; kingdom Metazoa; phylum Mollusca; class Cephalopoda; order Sepiida; family Sepiidae; genus Ascarosepion; species Ascarosepion bandense. Next base: position 8,314,659 of record JBBBDQ010029769.1, on the reverse strand, counting down.
TAAAAAGCAATCGGAGTCTAACAATACTGATGAGCTGTGATACAGCGAAACGGATCTATCTGCAAATGACTATTTACGCTCTCACACACTGATTGAGCACTCCGGAATAATGGTAAACTTAGAAAAAAAGTAGCTACTCTGGCATCTACGCATCGTTCATTCAGCAATGAATTAGAACACTCTCAGGTATTTGGCGTGTATAATGATAATATACATGCTAAAAAATCTGCGTCCTTCTACCGAGCACCCATACCTCAGAGGTAGAATCGCCTACTGAAGCCAATTCGGTCGGATTACAATCCTGGTTTAAAAATCAATCGGAGTCTAACTGTACTGATGAGCTGTGATACATCAAAACCGGTTTGTCTGCGGATGACTATATATATATATATAATCATCCGCAGACAGATCTGTTTCACTGTATCACAGCTCATCAGTACGGTTCGACATCCGATTGCTTTTAACCCAGGATCAGGATATATATATATATATATATATATATATATATGGGAGGTTATGTAGGTAGAGATGTAAGTATATATGTGCTTGTGGGTCTATGTAGGAATATATATATATATATATATATATATATATATATATATATATATATATATATATATATATATAATTAATTTAATTTCTTTTATCTACACGGGTGTATGTGCATGTAAGCACTGATTTCATTATATACAAGTAGGGTGCAACTAAAAATTAATCTGCAAGTAAGTATAGAACATAAACCTCTTAAACAACCCTCCAATATGTGCCGGTAATACCCCGTTAAAGATTTAATATCCATTAATTTATTTGTATTTTTATTAGTTAGTTATCGCTATTATTCTTCTTCTTATTACGTTTTATGAAATATTATTGTTGGTTTGGTTAATAATAATAATAATAATAATAATAATAATAATAATAATAATAATTAACATTTATCCAGCCTTTTGTTATTTTTTGCTTTTTATTGTTTTTATTTTCTATTTTTAACATTCTTATCAAGCTCAATAAACATATTATTGTCATAAAACCAAAAAAATAAAAGATTAGTATTTACTAGATTATTATTATTATTACCGTTAGAATTAATATAAAAATCTAACTATTTAATTCTTCTAGTAAAAATACGCCCCCTAAATTTACTGTTATATATTTGCGAATGACTCACTGAAATTTCAGTCCAAGTTCATTTATCGCCTGTGATAGAAACGCAGCCTTTCTTAATAACTAACACAGCATATCTAATCCTCTTGCCTATTTTTTCCCTGTTCCTCCATCATTTTTTACGTCTGTATAAATTCAATCCATTCATTTTTGCGAAGAATTTCTGAAGACTGGTTTCTAATAGATCCGCGAAATAAACTATTACCAATGTATTTATAAAGACATCCAATTTAGTTTCATTATAATACTCTGTTAAAATCTAGCATTGAATTTTCATCGGATTACAATACTCTGTGGAAATGACCTTACAAAGCACAAAAGATACTATATATATATATATATATATATATATATATATATATATATATATATATATATATGTATATATATATAAATATATATATATATATATGTATATATATATATATATATATATATATATATATATATATACAAATATATATATATAAATATATATATATAAATAAATGTATATATATATATAAATATAATATATGTATATAAACAAATATATATATATATATATATATATATATATATATATATATATATATATACATCATATTATGTTGCCGATGTTGTTATTTTCTCCTCTTGTTTCAACTCTAATGCAATTTACTTTTTGCTTTTGAAAAGGAACGCTCTTTAAAAACTATCACTGCACGACTGGACATCTCGTGAGCGTCTTTCTATTTTGTATTTCAAAATTTTACTGTTAAAAATTTAAAGTTGATGGCAAGAGAAAATTGTTTGATATACAGCGAGATGCTTTTGATATTTTGATTTAAATAGTATTTTTGTATTTTTGACTAAAATATTTTAAAAAGTGTTTTCATAAAATAAAAGAACGATTGGTTCTTCTAAATTTTCCTAAATGCTTCTTATAAATTAAAATAAATATTGCTGCTCAAATATATTCATTCACTTACGCACAAATTCCCTCGAGAAAGGTATTAATCTGTTTTTCTCTTCCAGCTATGGGTTAAAGAGCTTGGCCGATTGGGCTTTATAGCCTTGATTGGCAACCAGTCTACTGCAAAAAGTTATGGCACCCTACTTAACAAAGATATTCCGCCTAGTCATTTTGATATAAGATGGCATATGCGTGTTTCACTTACACATATATATGTGTATTCCAGTGTCCGTAGAAAATATCTATTTTTCTTGTTTGTAAAGAATCATAGGCAAATAATAATAACAACATTTCCATTAACTTGTCGTATATCCGATATCATTGCGCTTGATTCACCTTTAGTTTTAGACATTACTCATATCATTAAAAATCGATATCTTCATCCACTGGTGGTTATACTTGAATACATTTTGCGAAGAAATAGTTTTCTCTGGTTGAATTTTTATCTGATAAAGTTTTAGATACATTTCCTTATCTTGTATGGCTGCTTGACTTTTTCTTATCGCACATTGTCAATCTGTAGAATCTTTTTAAAAAATTAAAAAAGCAGGAAATCAACTTCTGGTCTCCCATTAAGCATTCATTTTTGAAATATATTGTAAGAAAAAGAAATGAAAAAATGATGAAGACAACAGAAACATTGAGAAACTTGTGGAATGATAGAGACTTATTAAATCTTAAAGATTACATTGGACTGCAAAACGTACATGAAACAGTACAAGCGATATTTCCTTTAGTTTTGGACAGTTTTTGTTGAAGATTAAAAAATTTTCATTTTTATTTTTTATTTAATGTCTCAGAATACTATATTCAAATTTTTGCTAACTGCAAGAGTGAAAAAGAAATAAACAGGAATTCGAAACTAAAATTTACTCTTAGTATGAAATGAAACAAACATTTGAAATACTAAAAAATGTATCACAATAACGGGTTCAAGTTCGAAAATTAAGAAAAATTAATTTTCATGGCAAGAACATATATTTAATTCGTTCTCATAAATACTTCGTAAACCTTATCGTTTACATTTGCAGCAACAATCATCAAGAGCTACCTCTTTTTATATTCTCTTCATTAATATCCTTAATGTAATATATTTAATGTCTTAGTGGAATCTTACACTTTAATGTCATTAACATAACCGCAAAAATATATTCCTGAAAATCTTTTATCACAAATGTTTGATAAGGGATTATCTGAAGTGAGTAAATCTAAGGACAAATTGTCATTCATAAATTAATATAATACGATTAAACGATCATTAAAACCCTGGAATATCATAATAAAAATATTAAATGGTTGAATAATTAGGAAATCAATAATATTTATTTATTTTTGCAAACTTAATTTGAATATCAAAGTTTTAAGTCTAATAAAAATCATGAACAATAAACCTCTTATTTGAGTAAATCTTTGTAAAGTGGAAATAAGAAAAAAAAATCTTTTTAGCAATTAGTAAGAAAAATTAGAATACTGTGAAAGTAGGCTAAATAATAGAAGTTCAAATATTTAAAACCTTATCTAAACGAGACTTTAATTGAAAAAAATTACGTAAAATATGTAGTTATTTTTGCTCAAGCATTAGTGCAACCAACATTCCCCACATGTATCTCCTGCGTTACATTAAGTAAAAACATGAAAAAGATAAAAAGTTGACATAGTTTGAATATAGCATAATTGTTGATCAGTAAATGCAAGGTCTCTCTCAACGTGCCATCCCGCGTGGGATTAGACGTAGTAAAGCTGAGTTTTGGAAATTTCACCCTCGGAGGGATACAGAACGAGAATTTCAAGTGTTTTACCGAGGAAACTGTTGATATTGAGCAGGAAGATTCGACAAGTTATCCAGCAAGACAACTGCCGATCATCAAATCAGATTAGCGCAAGCAGAATGCAGCTCAAGAACAACAAGGCGGCATCTTTTAGAAAAAAAAGTCTTTAAAAATTGTGAACGTCTTCAAGGTCTACGCTTTCTTTCTACACACCGATACAGCTCGGTTGAACTTTGCTTAGAATAGCTAAAAAAGGCGACAGAAAATTATAAGATTTTGTTTTCTTAAGGAAAAAATGTTCTAGACGATTAAGATGTCTTCCAGTGTTACTTGCGCCGTACGGAAACGGATATACCACCGGAGTTATTTGCTAGACGACTCAGTGGAGAGCTTCCGTCATGTGATGCGACTTTTCCAAATGAACAATAGAACCTCAGGAAATAAAGGGACGTTAAACTACAGATGATTGCACTGGCAAGTTGGAAATAACATCCTAATTGACTGAAGGCCTTCTTTTATGTGAAACTGTTTGGATCTTTTACTAGGACAAAGCTGCAATTCATTGTGCCGAGATGACGAAACAGTTTTTTTTATGGCGAATAGCGTGATTCTTTTGGACTCTTCAGCGTGTTCGTCTAACTTGAAATCTATTGGAAATTTAGGTGGTTAATGAGAAAGCATATCTATAGTAACTGTTACTAATTCCAAACAAAGCATGATCTTCTCGAAACCATCTATACTACACCGAATAAAATTCTAGACAGTATTCTTAAGACGCTTATATGGACAACGGTAAAGCAAATCTTTGGAGTTACTGAAGCGTAGGGAGCTGGTTAATGTTTCTTTGATTCCGTTCTGCATTTATGACTAGTCGAAAAAGGTTAAATTTTGTAATTTGTGTATGTATATATACGTAAGTATATTAATCTGTATATGTGTATCTTTGCCAGTGTTTGTGAATATACTCGTCCATTTTTCCATGTGTGGATGTTTGTAGGTTTATTTATGTATGCGTTCTTTCTCTTTCTCATTTAATATATAAATAACTTTCTAAATCTACTAAATTGTTAAACAATTTTTTTTAAATTTTGCAACAAAATAAAGTAGATATAATAGTTAATTAATAATACTGATTTCAATTTAATCAAATTTTAATACCAATGCCAACCAAGATTATTTTTGTACTAGCCCACATAATCGCAAAATTAGAAGTCGCTTTACTCTGTTTGGTCCACATTGTACATACAACAATGCCTCCCTGATTAAAGGGGTCTTGCTTGTTTTTACCCTGCTAAAACCATTCAATTTAAAATAAACCACATCACTTGACAACACACAAGAAGTTTCGAAACAAAATATCTACTTTTGTAGTGATATTGTAATTATCGATGTTATAATTTCTGAATAATATATGTAAATATATATATATATATATATATATATATATATATATATATATATTTGTAAATATATATATAAAATATATATAAAATATATAAAAACACCTTAACCAAAAGCTATAGGAAAAGAGATGCTACCAATTTCAGTCTGGTTAATAACATTAACGAAGTTGGTAAATTGATTATGGACAAATTATGCATTAGTGACCGTGTTAGTAAGTTACAAAAAAAAGAAGCATATGTTTTATTAAAGGACCATAAACCAGACTTTAGAGCAAAACCATCTACACATCTGATTAATCCTACTAGAACGGAAGTTGGCAAAATTATCAAGGCCATATTGGAAAGGATCAACCGATGTATTAAATGCATCGGACTAATGCAATGGATTAATCCCACAGATGTCAGCAACTGGTTTAAGAACATCCAGAATAAAGGTAATTGTACCGTTATCCAATTTGACGTTATGGAATTTTATCCATCCATTTCTAAGGACCTCTTTACCTTGGCTTTGGAATTCACTAAGGAGTACTCTGATATTTCTAATAGCGAAATGGATATTATACTAAAATGTAGAAGTTCTGTTCCGATTTATAATGATGAAAAATGGACTAAAAAACCTCTGATAAACATTTTGACATTGCAATGGGTTCCCTAGATTCGGCTAAAGCCGCTGATCTTGTAGGATTATTCATTCTCTACAATTTAACCGCTTACGAGGATATAAATACTGATAGCATAGGTCTATATAGAGATGATGGTTTACTGATTGTTAGAGATTTGACTAAAATTAGGGTAGATCGTATTAGGCAGATAATACACAGAGAATTAAAGAGTCTAGGGCTTAAAGTAGAAATTACCACCAACATTAAACAAGTAGATTTTTTAGATATTACTCTGGACCTTAATGATATTTCTTTCCAACCTTATGTGATATTGTAACATATCCATATTATAATTTCTGAATAATATATATATATATATATATATATATATATATAGGAAAAACTACTAAAAGTTGTAAGCTTAAAAATGTACTTTTTGACAGTATTTATTTATTTCTATTATTATATTTGATATTTCACACCGTCCTCGGCCTTTCAAAAACTCAATAAACTAATTGCTAAGGACCCCATTTTACAACACATACCTCACCTGAATAACTACTTAATACAACAGATTCCACGAACATCTCATTATGTACGCTATACCTATAACACCTCTGCTGATAATCACATTGCAAACCTATCTAAATATAGTCTCACCCAAGGAGAAACCTCTTTATTAAATAAAGGATTATCATTCTGCCCCTCACAACCACTAAACCCTCTAAACCTTTGCTACGATATGGAAAAATACCTTCGTAGACTGAGACTAAAAGAACATTTCTCAGACAACAAATCTACTTCTACAGACAGCAGCGCTAACCAATCATGCTCAAAACTTCCTCTTACGAAAAATAATATCCTATGGACTCCACCAACACTTGGATCAACATGCCAACAAAGACAGACAACACATGGATAACTTCTTAAAAAACAAAGGACACCAAATAAAAAACACAAATTATCCAAAATAGAACACCAAGTCATCTATATACTTAAAAACAACCTGGCAGACCCATAATATCAAGCATTGGTACCCTCACAGAACTTATATCTGGGTACATAGACAATATCCTAAAACCTTTATTGCCTGACATACCTAGTTATATTAGAGACACTACTGACTTTCTCTACAAATTACAAAACTTTAAGTTAGTCCACAATGATAATATCCTAGTAACGATGGATGTTACGTCTCTGTACACGAACATTCCACATGTTGAAGGAGTATCAACTTGCCATGAGTTCCTTAGTAAAAGCAAATTCCTAACAACCAAATTACAGATATATGCCAATTAATAAATTTCATTTTAACACATAATAATTTTAAATTCAACAACAAACACTATTTACAGATTAGTGGCACAGCAATGGGCACGAAAATGGCACCTAGTTATGCCAATATCTTTCTGCACATTCTAGAAAGAAAATACTAGACGATTCAGAATATAAACCATCACATTATTGTAGATACATTGATGACATTTTCTTATTATGGACTCATGGATTAGAAAAATAAAAAAAGCTTTTTTACTTTCTGCAACGACTTCCACAATACAATTAAATTTACCATGGAGTACTCAAACACATCCGTCCCTTTCTTAGACGTCATGATAAAATTAAACAAACATACACTTTGCACCAATCTATACAACAAACCCACAAACCAACATAAATTCCTACACTTTAACAGCTGTCATCCCCTTAAATTAAAAAATCTATCGTGTACAGCTCATTTCTAAGAATCAAACGCATATGCTCAGACCATCCAGATTTTCTATACAATATTAACAACCTAACAAAGCAATTTCTAAAATATAAATACCCAATAAAAATAAACAAAACCATCCACATAAATCGTAACACACAATTTTTTAACCACAAGTTTTTAACCACAATCAATATTCCCACACACATATTCAAAATTTAAAAAATGATTACAAGAACCTCCAATCAAACAAAAAGATCAAAGATATTTTCGATAAACCACCCATAAATGCAATGAAACAAACACCCAACCTATCCGCTATCCTCACTTCTACCAAATATCTAGACAATACAAACATATCTGGGAATTTCCAATGTAAGAAATCTCGTTGTCTAATATGCAAACATTTAGTAAACGATACAGAATGTTCTCTACCCAACACCAACATCAAATTATATCCACCACACCTCACCTGTGACAGGCAAAACATAATATACTTTCTCTTTTCAATATGTCCAAATAGTGGATATATTGGTGAATCTGGAAATAGCTTTAGATTCCGTTTCAATAATCAGAAACTTAGCTTACGCCAAAACAACCACTGTTGCCCCATAGCAGTACAATTAAATAAACCTGGATACACATTAGAAAACTGCAAATGTTTACTAATAGATTATTTTTTTAGTTCTACATACTCAAGCAGAAAAAAGAAAAATACTGGATTTTAAAATTAAATACATACAGGCTAGCGTTAAATAGGGACTTAGGTGTTTTGAATCTTGATAAATATTTCAATAGTCAAATATTTTTTAGATACACTTGAAAAAATTTCTTCAAAACAACATTTGTAGGTATTGTTAGGGATGTGTTTGCGTTTACAAATATTAAAAAAAATCTGTCGCTTTCTGCGTCACGTGATTTAAACAATCTCTCGGACGAACGCTCATCGCGTAAACGTTTCTAATTTAAATTTTAAAATCATTTGTTTCTGATGAATGGCCGAGGACGGTCTGAAATATCAAATATAATAATAGAAATAAATACTGTCAAAAAGTACATTTTTAAACTTACAAATTTTTAGTAGTTTTTCCTATACATATTAAGACAGTATACGTGGTTCATCACTATGTTATATAAATATATATATATGTTAATATATATATATATATTAAATATATTAAACATATATATATGTTAATATATATATAAATATATATATTTATATGTATGTATAACCAATACAAATATATATATATAAGTATATTAGTCATCCACATACAAGCCCGTTACGCTGTATCAAAGCTCATCAGTGTGGCTAGACATATCCACTTGCTTCTGGCCGGAAAGGAAATGTTAACGTCTTGTATGTAAGCAGTGTATACAGACGCCAGTCACCGAGAGAACTCAATTCATTTCTGAAGAGTCACGCATTATAGCCGAAGTGGATAAAGTTTTTCTTTTAATTTTCTTCTCCAGAGAGCTCAATCGTAATGAGAGCATAATATATTTGTCATCAACATACAAGCCTGTTTCGCTGCATCACAGCTCCTCAGTGTGACTAGACATATCCACTTGCTTCTGGCCGGGATCGAATATATATATATATATATATATATGTGTGTGTGTGTGTGTGTGTGTGTGTGTGTGTGTATAAATCTATACATATGCATATATATATATATATATATATATATATATATATATATATATATAGAGAGAGAGAGAGAGAGAGAGAGCGAGGGGATGTATATATATATAAATGGCAATCTGTGTGTCTGTGTGTGACCGTTCCCTATGCACGCCTACATAATGTTGAAACCCGACCGATTTGGCGTCAGTCGGCGATTCTGTGGGCGCTCGGTAGAATAAAGCAGACTTTTAGCGTGTTATGTACAATGTACACATTTAAGTGTATATATGTATATATCCTCCGTATTATAATAAATACGACTGTGTATCTATGAGTGTGTGTATATATATATATATATATATATATATATATAATCTTCTCAACTATTTTGCCGGCAATTTAGACGGTTAGACGGCAAGTTCATAGTTGCGTTATTATAGACATTGCAAATCACCAAAAAAAAACTGTGCATGAAGGCCCTGGTCTTAAATCATTGCTCGTCCCTAAAGGCTGGCGTACATATACTCTCCGGTTTTTCAAGCGCTGGGAATGATTTTTAGTACTCGCTGTTATATAAATCACAACCCGACAGAGTGTTTAACAAGTCGCTGTTATATCGTGTAAATACAAATAAGGATTAAGTTTTGAAGAAGACAACCTTTCCAATGATGGGCTAAAGTAACTGAGGGAATTAGAAGATGAATAAAATGTAATGATATCTATGAATGATTAGAGTCGTGTAGAATTTGTTTGTTTGGTCTTGTTTACATTAAATCAGTACACACATTAGAAGACAACTGTGTTAGATTAATTTTTAGAAGAAGCATTTTAAAAGCTTCACTTTTAAAAAGCTAGAACGTATGTACTTAAATGCCATGCACAATGTAAACTTTATTTTTTCATGGGATTTGTAAATGTCGAAATTGTAGATTTTGATGTTGGTTTTCTTTGCAGGTTGGTTTTACACATTTAGAGGTGAAAGGCCATATGTAGAAATACTTTCTCTTGTAGGATTCTCGAAGATAAGCAACATTAACTCTGGACACCATCTAGATAGGTTACCGTTGGGAATACCAAGTCCTCTAATTCTGCAGTTTGGGATTTGTTTTTTTTTAATTTTAAAAATTTTTTTTAATCATTTCACCCCGAACAAGGCGGAAATGCCACTGATGTGCAGGGGGCTACATAACTGTAAAAAGATTAATTAGAAAAGAGTGAGGAGTACAAACTAGTTAGAAGGGAGCAATAGAAAGCTGAGAAAGCAGGTGCAATGACAGATGCATAGGGAAAGGTTATACGGATGTGGGGAGAGAGCTAGAGTCCAGTGGTTAGTAGATGAGTATTGACTTTGCATTTAAATTTCTGGAGGTTGTAGCCGTCATTAACGCAAGAATACAGGAGCGAGTTCCACATGCGGGAACTGCGAGAGAATAAGCTGCAGGAGTAGAATTGTCGTCTGCATTTGGCTAACCTGACTGTAAATGGGTGGGACCTAGGTGCTAGTGTGGTTGCACGAGTAAACACCTGTAATTACTAAGGGGTCGCAACTTGGAACTGACATCCAATTCCAGTTGGGTTCGTTATATTCACTTACGAGTAAATATCCTTGAGAAATATATTAGCTCTCATCTTCTCCCACCAGCTATGGGTTACTGATTAGGTATTCTATCACTAAATTATTTTCATCTTCAAAATATTCTCACAATATAAAATACATTTGTGGTTTGAAGTTACCCTCAAAAGATTGATGAGTCATGAAAGCAAATCAATCAATCGGTATTTTTAAAGTACCTATACTATAGATTTCCATAGTAAATTTAACTTTATGCCTAATTAAACTTTGTGTGGTAATTGTAAAAAAAATAACGATAATAATAATAATAATAATAATAATAATAATAATAATACGTAATTTTAAAATATTTAGACAATATTCTAAATAATGATTTGGGTTTTTAGAATTGATCTTGTTTGAAACAATGTTAGCTAATAACGTAGACCATCCTGCCCACAAGCTTCTTTAAATTAATAGCTGAGTCCAAATACACTTGCGTTTTGATTAGGAAAAAAAAAAGTCAAATATCTCTTCCTGACCTTTTAAGTGTTTCACCGCCATCTTTAATGATCTTGACTTGTTAGGTTTTTGAAAATAGAATTCTTTTTATATTCCCTATGTTCGTTCGAACGAGTTTCTTCTGTTTTTACAATGATATTATTTCCTTTTGTTTACTGTTTAATTATTTCATAATTACTGAATTGGTGACTGTAAAAAGAAAATAAGTAAATAAATAAAAATTCAACGTCTTTAAGGTTTACACATTGCCAGTTCTTTCTGTGTATTTGTTCCTTCTTTCTTTTGTAGTAGACAGATTGACGAAGAGATTAAAGCACATTCCATTACGATAGAATAACTGTTTTGTACAATTAAAGAAAATAAGAATAATGTTTGAATAGCGTAAAGATGTTATTGAAAAACACGAAGAATTTATAATGATTCCTCTAAAAATTACGGTTTTATAGATAAATACTTATATTTATTTATTCCCACCAACGGTAATTTTTATTTATTTTTATCTCAGTGCAAGTACTTAGCTTTATTTTAAGAAATTCGTTCATTTTTATCAATAAGTATACACTTGTGGTGCAGTGGATATCGGCGCGGAACGAGAAACCGGGGAGCCGAGTTCGAATTCCAGTTGAATCCATTGTATTCACTTACGCGCAAATACCCTTGGGAAAGATATTAATCCGTCTCTTCCTTCCAGTTATGGGTTAAATAGCAGGACAGATTGGGTTCTATACCCTTGGTTGGCAACCAGTCCACTGCAGAAAGCAATGGCAACCTACTGCGGGTTAATCTTCTGCCCAGACAGTCATGTCTCTTTCGAGACATGTTCGCCCAAGCTTGTATCACGGATGGCACTTAACTGACTGACTGATGCATTTCTAAGCAAATCATCAGGGAAAACTAACATTTCTTTAGAAAAACAGAAAGGGTTGCTGATTTCTTTCGTAATATCTGTCTTCCTGTACATAAGAAGAAACCATAACAGATAGAACAAAGTGTTGCTTAACTGAAAGACGATGAATAAAAATGTGGTAGTGAAAAATAGAGACAAGATACGTACAAGTTTGACCATTTTACAGGAAAGACATGTCACCTCTCCTGCATTTCTTTGTTTTTGATGATCACGAATGGTTAACTTGTTTTTTCTAAACTTTTTCACCACTTCCGATGTTGTTTACAGCCAAACCATAATCCGGTTTGTAAGAATGTTTTTAGGTGAGTGATTTTTGCGGTGCACTGTATATCGGCTTGGAACGCGAAATCGGGGAGTCGAGTTCAAATTCCAGTTTAATTTCTTGCATTCACATAAACACAAATACCCTTGGTAAAGGTATTAATCCGCCCTTTCCCTCTAGTCATGGGTTAAATAATAGGATAGACTGGGCTATATAGCATTGGCTGGCAACCAGTCTACCGCAGAAAGCAATGGCAAACTACTGCGGGATAATATTCTGCCCAGTCAGTCATGTCTCGAACGAAACATGATCACCCAAAGCGTGTATCACGTATGACACTTAAGTGACTGACTTAATATTGTGAAACAGCATTTTGAGTTAACGATCATTTTTCCCAGATACAAATCCAACTATTTAAACTACAACTAGAGATGAAAAACTAGAGGTTCATGCCTTTTTCAGGGGTATTTGCCTGTAAGTGAATGCAGTAAAGAAATTGAATGAAATATGAACACGGTCTGTCAAATTTCTTATTTCGAGACTTCATGCTCCATTACATGCTTTACGTCAGTGTATCAGTGTTAGCATATATATATATATATATATATATATATATATATATATATAAAAGAAAAATTAAGACAGACGCGTTATTTCATGGTAATTCGGAAGTTTAGCCCTTTTTCAGGAGAGCCATCTTCAGCTTCCGTCTTTATTCAACGAAGGATTCTACATGAATGGGATACACAACGACCTAATCCGGCGAATAAAAATAAAGAACAAAATAAAAACATATAAGATGATAAGAATATAACTATCGCTCCTCTAAAAAAGAAAATAAGAAAAATCCATTCGTTTGTCGAACCCACAGAGATTCCTCCATAATCATCGGTGAGTGACGACGAAAGTTCGAGGGAAGCGGGTGGGATCAGACGAGAACGAGGGAGTGATAAAGAAAAGAGAAGAAAGGAAAGACAGGAGAGAGGGAGAAATAGAGATTTACATCCTTAATCTAAAGAAACCTCATTATTCTATTTAGATTTATTTGTTTTAACTTGTATTTTTTTTGTGTCCTTAAAGATGTACGCCCAGCGATCAGTGTCAGAGAAAGTTCGCGGGTAGCGGGTGGATCAGACGAGAAAGAGGGAGTGATAGAGAAAAGAGAAGAAAGTAAGGGAAGGAGGGAGGGAGAAATACAGCTTTACATCTTTAGTTTAAAGGAAGCTTAATATTCTATTTAGATTTATTTGTTTTAACTCGTATTTTTTTCCTTTTTACAAATGTATTAATATTAAGGTTTTCCCGTTTAAAATATGGTGCTCGTAATATTTTTTCTCTAAAAGTGTATTATCGGTAATATTTAACAGTGATGTATGGCTGGAATTAATTATCATCAGAAATGTATTGCTGGTAATAATTTTCCTTCAAAATGTATTGTTTGCAATATTTTTCGACAGAAAATTTTTTTCCGGAAATGTATTGCAAGTAATTTGTACTACAAGCTCTTTATGTTTAGAATAATTTCGGAACTTATTAAAAAATTATAGCATTAAACAAAGTTTAAAAAACAAATTCATTTAAGTTTGACTAAAAAAATCAGTTTTGTAGTTTTTGTTAATACAAGAAAGAAATCGACAAAGAATGCAAGATCTTTACACAGAAATGTATTGCAGGTAATTTTCTTACAAAACCCTTTATGTTTCAATCACATTCGAAACTTATTCAGAAACAATAAAGATAATAATAGGTTTAAACAAGTTCAAATCATCACTTTCAAGTTTTCTTGGATTTTTTCAGTGAAGAGAGAGCTCTAGAGAGAGGCAGAGAGAGAGAGAGAGAGAGAGAGATAGAGGTAAAATTTTACACTTTGATTTAAAAGAAACCAATTTATTCTATTTAAATTTAGCTATTTAAACTTAATTCTTAAGTCTAAAGAATTAAAACATTAAAAATTAAAAATATAAATAAGGTTACATATTATCAATTATTTGGTGAACAGTACAACAAATATAATAATCGTTTAAAATATAGTGCTCATAATATTTTTTCTCTAAAATTGTATTATCTCTAATATTTAACAGTGATGTATGGCTGGAATTAATTATCATCAGAAATGTATTGCTGGTAATAATTTTCCCTCAAAAATGTATTGTTTGTAATAGTTTTCGACAGAAAAACATTTTTCCCAGAAAAGTATTGCGAGTAATTTGTACTCCAAGCTCTTTATGTTTAGAATAATTTCGGAACTTATTCAGAAATTATAGCTTTAAACAAAGTTTAAAAAAACAAATTCTTTGTTGTAAAATAATGAGGTTTCTTTAGATTAAGGATGTAAAGCTCTATTTCTCCCTCTATCCTGTCTTCACTTCTCTTTTCTTTATCACTCCCTCGTTCTCATCTGACTCATCCGCTTCCCTCGAACTTTCGTCGTCACTCACCGATGATTATGGAGGAATCTCTGTGGGTTCAACAAACGAATGGATTTTTCTTATTTTCTTTTTTAGAGGAGCGATAGTTATATTCTTATTATCTTATATGTTTTTATTTTGTTCTTTATTTTTATTCGCCGGATTAGGTCGTTGTGAATCCCATTCATGTAGAATCCTTTGTTGAATAAAGACGGAAGCTGAAGATGGCTCTCCTGAAAAAGGGCTAAACTTCCGAATTACCATGAAATAACGCGTCTGTCTTAATTTTTCTTATATTCGTTCTATATGTATTTATATGCATATATGCTTAGAGCTCTCGTAGAGAGTTATCCTGACATTATATGTAAAGGATACTCCTTTGGATTCTTCTATGTTCACAAGGCATGTTAATATATATATATTGTTTAATTACTTAATTTTTGGTCATAATAAAATAAGACTAGTGCACATTTGTATTAATAAGTGTTCAATACAATTTTATGATTGAACTTTTGAATATTTTCCATTTGTAAACAAATTATTACGCGACCTACGTTTGTACCATGAGTGGTGTCTTCAGGTGATTTCCAATATATTTTCTTTATTGCAAATCTTTGTTACTGGAAATCGTCTGAAAACACCACAAAGTGTAGAAACCTAGGTCGCATCATAACTCGTTTACAAATATATATATACATATATAAATATATACATACATACATACATATATATATATATATATATATATACATACATACATACATATATATATATATATATGTATGTATGTATATATATATATATATATATATATATATATAATAAATTAGTAGATTTTTAAATCTGACGCTACATATTATTATTATAAACTTTATTTTTCGTGTGTACACACGTTTGAGTAGACATCACTGTTTACTCTTAATACAACGAATATACCATATACCGCCCTATATTATTGAAAGTCTTATTAAAATCTTTTAACGCACAGCTGAAATGTTGATTACATTCGTTTTATCTGGGAAATAACTATTCTTAGGCAGGCCTTTACACTTTCAATCAGACTTGCGCTTACATTTACCCACTAAAGTTTTAGTTATTACAATTGTTATTATTATTATTATTATTATTATTATTATTATTATGATTATTATTACTATTATTATTATTATTATTAATGACAACAGCAACAGCACTGTAAATTTAGCATCATTCATTGGTGGCGATTACAAGGGTTAAATATTTTATTGTTATATATATATATATATATATATGTGTATAAGTAAATTTAGCCTAGTGAGCCAACAAACCTACGAAGGTTTCACCTAAGCGGATCTTCAGGGAACTTCAGGGGCCAACGTTCCCTGAAGATTCGCTTAGGTGAAACATTCGTAGGTTTGTTGGATCATTGGGTTTAATTTACTTATTCTGCTCTGCTTAAGTATTGATCGCCTTTTGTTAATTGATTACTCGTCTCGGGCTTTTTCTTTGGGCTATGTGCTGGCTCAGTCCAAATCCCTTTTTCTTTTATACAACTTTTTTTCCTTCCACGTAGATGCGCGGAGGGTTTTTCGAAACTAGTATAGTTATAAGTTTGTTTATATATATATATATATATATATATATATATACATGCAAATCAACATTACATTCTGACTTATAATTTTGATGCATGCACTTCCAGTTTTATAACTAGGTGTTGTTTATACACCTATATTTCATATCTAACAATCTATAGAGACACATTTATTTCCAAGCTTAGGTTATATCAATCTATCTATCTATGAGCAGATATCTATCTATCTATCTATCTATCTATCTATCTATCTATCTATCTATCTATCTATCTGTTTGTTTATATATATATATATATATATATATATATATCAAATGAGTTGTTTGAACATTATTTTTGATCGATACTCGTATTTAAGTAGATATTCTGTTTATAATCAAACTATTATTTATTTTTTCTACCGGCCTGATTATATTTTGTTCCGAAAATGTGTCATTCGGCAGGATTCGAAGCTGCGACCAATATTCACATAATAAAATTTTAAAATAATTGTTTTCATTTTTTTTGTTATTCTAATAATTTATAAAGTTTAATAGTATTTTTAAAATCTTCAGGAACTGTTGCAGTTAGATTTTTTAGTTAAGAATTGATGATCATATTGCCTATCGAAAATTGAAAAGTTTAATAAAAACCGTTTTGCCTCTATACTTTTTAAATAATTAAATTGTTTTATGCATTTGAAATTTTTCTTTGTATGGTAATTTTTATCATCAATTTAAAAGGTTTTCTCACTTACCCGAAAAAAAATTATATACAATTTTGTCATTTATATACGCCATACACTTTATCTCTAATCAAGAACCTGTCAACAGGTTCTTGATTTACTGCGCGGACAGTTCAAAAAGTTAAAGTCTGTGATTAAGAAATAGTTTTATTTTAAATTTCACTCGATAAATAAGTAATACTTGTGTAAATCAGATTATTTTAACATAAAATTTACTAATTTTACAAAAATAATTTTCACAGATGTGTATTTTATTTTTGCAAGATTTTTAAAACCGAAAATTAACTTTTGTATCCAATTGTGTCGATCGCTCAAAAAAATGGCGGCAAAATTCAAACATTGAAAGTATTCTAAAACTTTTATATTCCAATCAATGTAATTTCTGTTTCAAATCAACCAGAGAGTATTTGGCTTACTGAAAATAGTAAATTTGATCATTTAGCTTTCAGTTAAAACTAAAATAAAAGGTTAAAGAAAACTTTTTCATTTTAAAAAAATTCAGTTTAAAAGTTAGACATCGAAAATGAGGTAAGGTAACGAAGCTAATTAATTACGCGCCAACATTGGTTAAACTCTAAGAAATCTGACCTTCTCTTAGTCAAACTCATTAACCTTTGTCATGATAGAAAGAGAATGGAAGCTGACAAAAAACCTAAAATTTACTGTACTGTCATATAGTGACCATTAGTAAACCATTGGATTACTAAAAACTACTTTTTTCTTTGCCAAATAAGACAGCTCTTCTTGCTGCTTCTATTTTAGTTCCTGGGCATGACGGCAAACTGCATCTGGCAGCAAAGGTCTCTGATTGCGTGCTTGTGAGTAGCATGGAACCACTTCTTAATTAATGTTGTTTCCAGGTCCACTCTGACTCGGAGTGGTAGCACCTGTTAGAGTCCCAGCTATGGGCAAATAGTTAACCTCCGAACTGGGGTCAAAACACTATAAAATTTTAAAAAATGCTTTAATAGAAATATATATACATAAAATTAAACTTTTTATAGAAAAAAATACATTTTTGAAGTAAAAATTATTACCACAACACATTTTTGAAGGAAAAAATTCTCAGCAAAACATTTATAATACAAAACTAGAATACATTTTCAGTTTTCTAAAATAAAAAGGGATAAAAACAAAATTCTCGTTAAAATCTGTCTGAATTAATTTTCACACTATAACTGAACATTAAAAAATACCTTAAAATACCACATTTTGGGCATCAAATAAACTACGTGGGGTTGATATGCCGGTAAGCAAAACTCACTCACTCACGCTTCTATTTTAAATTTATGGTAATATTAATAAGTTTCTATTTTTAAACATATGGTGTGAAGGCTACTTTCAACTTTGTTTCAATGATTGCTTTTTACTCAAGGAAATAAATTACATGTAATGAAAATGATCACTGGGATCTTTTACAAGATGGTTCCCAAACTACTTCTTTTGCATCAACACAATTCGACATAGACACAATGTGAAATGTAATATTTTGTAGTGATAAATACTTGAATGACTCTTGTTATTAAGAGAGTAATTTTCATACAGATTTTTATTCAGCTTACCGCGCAATTTGTTGTTTTTTTTCAGATAATTTTAAGGTGATATATAATTTCAATGAATAACCAAGCTTTTTATTTTCAAACCTATGGTATAACGGTTACTTTAATTTTATCAGGATTAAAGATCTTTTTAATGAAAGCGTGATGAGTATTTTCACTATGTGAAAAGTGAAAACAGGAACATCTTAACTGCAATATAGGCCCCTGGGCAAACCAATTTGCTTAGTCTCGTACTAAAACCACTGACAGGAATAAAAAGCAAATTTTTGATAATATTAAACATATATTTATTTAATTTTCACCTCAACAAAAGTATTGTTAAAACTTTAAAGATATGCAGTACAGCTAAAACTAATCAAGATGATAAACATTTAAACAATGCACAAGGTTTGAAAGACAGTAATACTCAGTAAGCCACACAGATTGGATGGTGCAGGATGAAATTACTACGAACTTCTTACAGCAGGCATTTGCAACATTCCATTTCAGAGAATTCTTTTAATTCAATGGATTTGAAGAACATGATATCATTTGCCATGCGTGAAAGCCATTTCAAACGATACTGCTTTATTCTTTGATCTTTTTATGATCGCGAAATTGTCTCCAAGTTAACTGAACTGGCGAGACAAACCAGCTTTTCCATTTCTATAAGTCCTCGCCATTTCTGTTGACATTTAGTTCATTCTCACACTTACTTTCGTTTTTTTTACAGAACCGATTGAAATGAAATCGACCATTTTATTATATTTATATTTTCGCCAATAGAAATATGCGTTGCCTGTCGTAGTAACTTCTATTTTGTAGTATTCTTTTTTAAAAAAAAGGGCTTCTGTAACCATAAGTCGCTTAACACACACAAAATAGCATGGGGTCACCATGTTTCGGGCCCCTTGTCAAGCGTCTAAGTCAGTTTTGGTTACAACTCCGCTTATTCTTTCTTTGTTTAGGTAATTAATTAGCATGTACCACACGCACTGAAATGGCTTGCTTGTTCTCTACCCCGAAAATTCATTGTATAGCAACATCGGAGAGAGTAAATGTTTAATCCTAATTTTAGCATTATATATATAAGTGCGGATGTGCATTATGGTGCAGTGAATATCGACTCGGAACGAGAGATCGGAGTGCCGAGTTCGAATTCCATTTGAATTCCTTGCATTCACTTACGCGCAAATGCCCTTGGGAAAGGTATTATCCGTCTATGTTATGGTTTAAATAAAAGGATAGTTACGGTTTAAATAAAAGGATAGGCTGGGGTCTATAGCCTTGACTGGCAACCATTCTACCGCAGAAAGCAATGGCAATCTTCTGCGGGATAATCTGCTTCCTAATCATCCATGTTTCTTTTGAAACATGATCGCCCAAAGCGTGTATCACGTATGGCTCTTAACTGACTGACATATATATATATATATATATACTCCTCTAATTCATCAAATGACCATAAAAGCAGTGTTTATTTACTTTTGCAAAAAAATAAATAAATAACGATTTAATATTAGATGAATTTAAATGCTTTAGATATAAAAAAAATGTTGCAGGTAGTTATGTTGTATATTCATTGGAGCGATATTTTCAGGCAACATGGATTATTGACAATGAAGCGTATTTGTGCTTAGGGAAACAGATATTGGTTTAGGAGTTTGCAATGTGTATTGTTTGGGCATGTGAAACGGTGCAAAAAGAGAAGAAGTTTATATTTGGGATTTTTTTGTCTACAAGGTTTAGATAAAGTTAGGCCCTAGATTCAAAAATATTTCACAAACAGTCTACCGCAGAAATCAACGGCAACCTACTGCGGGATGATATTATGCCCAGTCAGTCATGTCTCTTTCGAGACATGATCACCCAGGCGTGTTTCACGTATGGCACTTAACTGACTGACTAGTGACTATTAAAGAATGAAAAATCTTCACTATTTTTGCGTCATCCCGTGGTTCTTTTTTTCTGTCGAAGTCCGTGAATATGTTTTGTTAATGTTAAATCTGTTATATATCAAATTCGACGATAACAATAATTCTGGAACAATATTGCTGTAGATTAGGGGATCTCTCACTACGACGGCGATAATAATAATTCTTCTCATAACACAATGGTGTCCGATCAAAGGTGCTAACTCAATGATGTTGGTAAAACGGATGAAAAATGTTGCATGATGATGTAAATTAAACTTTAAAAATTGGCGGTTTTCACCTGATCCGCTAAAACGACAAAACTTCTCAAAACTTTTGGGACGACGCTTAAAATTTCAAAATCCGCAGCAAATTCAGGACGACGATTAAACTTTTCAAATCATAAATCATTTTTTCTTCACAAGAATCAGTTTCACATCATCATTTGTTCTTCGTATTCTTTGTCCTTTCTCCTTCGCTGTCGGCAACAACAAATACAATCTGTACCAAACGCATATGTCAAGAACAATAGGACCAGACCCATATGTAAATTATATTTTATTTTCATTTTCATGCAAAAACATCTTCGGTAACATCCCATGTGTTAGAGGGTGTGTAGTCAGAGTTGTCGTTACACCCACTCGGGGAGACCCCGAGTTTACTCAACCGTACACTTCAGCGCTTGTGTCTAGGTTCTTCAAAATCAAAATTACTATTAATGTTTTATAACTGTCAGCTTGACATAACTTCCATACCATTGACAGTTATCTGCATGTACAAACTTAAGTGTGGGACATGAACCTCTGACATCGTCAGTCAAAATCAAAATCAAAATGCCAAATCTCTTCCTTTTTTAAGCACCTGGCTGACCTTTTTCAATGAAATACAGTCCACGCAAATCTCAAAAATTTCATGATTCTCAAAAATATTGTCTAAGGAATACTTTACATTCCTTTCCTTTCATTCTTTCAAAATGTTCACCCAATCAGGGTTGCGCCTTTCATTTTTTATTCTCATGCCCAAAACCTCTCCACCTTACCCACGTCACAATACAGAAAATTTACAAATATGATATTGTTGTAGTGAAATATCATGTCCTACCCAAGAATGGGTATGGCCCGGGTTATAACAAACCGGGATTATAATGAACTACAGTGTGATCTAGAGTGTTCTTTTTAGATCTGCTGGTTACATCGGGGTGGATTCCTGTGGAACCCTCTCCTGATTAAGGTAGCTCTTTTTTTGTGCCTCGTTAAAGTGAATGAATGTGTTCCTAGCCTGTACCCAGCTTTCTCTTCTATTATGATCCAAGTCGAGCTTCCCAACCTCCCCAGTTTGTTTTGGTCTCCTTTTATCTCGGCTGGTTCAGCCTTTTATTGTCCCATTCCATTAATTTTTACCCCCTCCCCACTCCCTTAGCGAGTGTGCTTCTTGATTTCGCCTTTTGGCAGAATACAGCGGCCATTCTTTTGTCTGGGATGGACGGGGCTTAGTAACATTGTTTATTATTTTAGTTTAAAAATTTGTTGAATTTTTGGTTTTTGGGTTCATCCTCATCCCATCATTTCATCTTTCATTAAATCTTTTAAATTATATTTTATATTGTATATAAATACATTTTTATTGCCATAGGTTTTCCCCCGTTTTTAGGTGTCCCTCGTAAATATGTGGTATTGTGGTGTATGAAGGATTGGTAGGTGATGGTTGGGTTCTTTTAGTGATTGAGCAAATTGTAACAAGTGAATGGGTCGTGATAGTGTTTAGCTAGGTATAGGATAATTAGGCGAGAGCCAACCTCTACCCGTCCCCTTTTCGGCCTTATGCCATAATTTGTATTTTTTACAAATAAATATTGTGATCTAGAGTGTTCGTGATTATACGGGAGTCTTTGGCATTATACGAGTGTTCGCGACTAGACGAGAGTCTTCGTCATTACACGGTAGTGATCGAGAATCTTTGTTATTATACGAGAGTCATCGACTTTAGTCGAGAGCCATCGGCCTTAGACGAGAGACGTCACTAGACGGAAGCCTTCTTCTCAAGACGGACGGATACGTCCTATACAGAGACATTGCATTCTTGATTGTTATTCGTGTTAACTGTTCGTTGGTGTACGTGTATTTCGTTTATTGTACTGAGGTATAATAAATTTCTATTCATATATCCTAAATGTTAAGAATTATTTCTTGCACTACTCTTTCTCTGTTTACCCCCTCCCGGGATACAATAAAAAACATTATAACAACAAAAAACATCTACACATTATATCAAAGGTGATATCCCTTTCTCTTCCATTGTGCGCACGTGTCTAACTCGTAATATCTAATGATGTAAATATTTTAAGTTAGTTTCCTAACAACAAATCCGGCTAGAACACGATTTACATAAAAATATGTTTTCTTTTTCTTCTTTTTAACTTCCACTGGGTAGGTAACCCGTCTTCGCATAGTGAGACGCGTTGGCACCCTGAGGTAAAGTAATGGTTAGCGCCAGAACAATTACAAATGAGGAGTGAGCTCGACCCACTACAGGTACTGCATAATTTTGGCCTTATGCCTTAACTAAGTCATACTTAGAAAATCACCATTCCGAGACGTGGGGTTACATAATTTATTCTAAAAATCATATTTGTGCATACCTCTGTCAGTTTCCAAAATTTTCTGTACGCCTTCGACTCATTATTCCGGACAACTGACCTAATTGCATTCTCTTGCAACCGGTTATTCGTTTTGTTTCTTTGTCCTTTTCTTTTTCTTTTCAATTATTCGTCAATAAGCGCCAAACACAAGACACACACAATAGACACTAAAGGATTGATTTACTTGTTATGCTCTGCCTCATTTCATTTTTATCCTTATCAGTCTGTTGTCAAAATTATGGCAACGCCCAACTCCTTTATGATGCCCTGATTTAAACAACCTTAACTACCCCCAACAGAAAAATTATTGCACAATGCAATGGAAGAGCAAAGTAAAAGCCACCCAATTTTTACAAGAAATATTTCTTTTTATTGACACCATTATTTTTTCTGTTTTTCTTTTTTCATTTTTTCTTAAAACGCGCCAGAGTAAGTCTGTAAAGTCTGAAAGGTTTGTTATTTTTTTCTTCTTTTTGAGGAATGCATAAGGAACTTTAATTAATGTTCAAAAAGATTGTTTCGTTTCCTTTTTCTGAAGAACACACATCAGAAATGTTTATACAGATCAAGAGTTCATTTTCTCTTTTGAAGAACACACATAAGAAAGTTTTTTTCCAGATAGTAAATGGTGCTCGACCGCTGCCGAAGACGGTAACCGCAACTCAATTTTACATTGACACCAGGTAAATGATATTTTGCTCGCGTTTCCATTACACATCTCAAAGTATCTGTCACCAACAGCAAATTTTCATTGTAGAAAATTTCATGATTTTCAAAAATATTGTCTAACGAATATTTTACGCTCCAAAAATTACTATATAAATTCACTACAGTATTTACATTATTGGAACTATTATCCTCATCTCTGTTGCCATTTGTACGACATTTTGGCCGTTGTAAGCTCCGGTTTTTTTCAGGTGTTCGAACTTTCGAACATAATATATTTAGATATAATTGATCCACTGGTGGAAAAGCCACCATCATATGTTCGAAACTCCTCCCACTTCGTGGAACTTTTCCAAGATGCTCCCATCCAATGCAACCAGATAATGAGCCTGGATGTGGTGAGTCTTTTCACCAAGGTACCCACGGTGGAGGCACTATCGATACTTAGGGACAGACTGGCCTCGGACTCATCCCTATGAGAACGTACCAATGTTTTACTAGAAAACCTGATGGAGATGCTGAATTTCTGCACACAAGCAACACACTTCGGATTGCGATCAAACATATATCCGCGGGATGAAGGCTTATCAATGCGCTCGCCATTATCACCATCACTGGCCAACATATACATGGCATACTTTGAAAAGATGTCATTAGAATTCACAGATCTAAAGCCAACTCTGTGGCTGAAATACGTTGGTGACACCTTCACAATCTGGTCACACCAAGAGGAGATCCAGAAGTTACTCGACCATGTGATCTCAATAGGACTATCCATGCAGTTCACTATGAAAAAAAGGGAGCGACAAGAAATGGCTTCCCTAGATGTGCTAATATCTCGAACAGAGGTGGGGTTCAAGACATCCGTATACCACAAGCCAATCTTCAACTTCAACTTCCACTACCCATACAATGTAAAGAAATGGATCGTCCACTGCCTTCAACATCGAGCAATAGTCATAAGCGGCGACCCAGAGTCATACGAATAGGGAATTATCAGTATGAGCAGTACCCTAATAAGAAAAACTATCCAGGGTACACCATAACAACTCTAACATTAATGGGAGAGAGTGTGCATGAGGATAACAACTCTCAGAAAACAGCCTCAGTGAAGGGGTTATCGGAAAAAATACAAAGGATCTGTGGTAAATATAACACCAGGGAGATTTTCAGATGTGGTTCTACACTTCTCAGGTACCTCTCCAGAGTAAGACCACCAACACAAGAGGACATGAGTAAGGACTGTGTGTACGCCTTTCCATGTAGTTGTGGAAAGAAATATAAAAGAGAGACAGGCCACCTACTTAAGGTAAGGCTACAAGATTATCACAAGGGCATAACACGAGTAGTGATAGAAAAATCAGAGGTAACTGACTATATATGGAGGGAGAAGTTGAAATAATAGAGAACGCCACTGGAAAATAAGTAAGCTTAAGAAATCAGCACATATGCTAACAAAATTCCTAAGCTGACCAAGCATAGAGATGAACACATTATGGGAACCAATAATACGGATTGCCAGAGAAAATCAGTATTGTCAAAAGATTGCAATATGAGCTCTGGTAAAATGATGTTAATGGAAAACCATTAACATCAAAAAATGCAATATAAACTCTGGTGGAAGAGGGTTACTGGAAATTATGATTGTAAGTCTCAAAAATTCTGTTGTTCTTGTCCTTAAAGACACATGGCCCAGTGGATATAGACGTTGGTTAGTTCCTGTGACTTGACTCAAAGAGTTACGAGTTCAGTACAAATAACTTGCAGGGTAAGAGAGAGATAATTCATGACTTTCAATCGAGCTTTACGCAAGGATGATGATGATATACTCCAGTAATTGTAATAAAGGGTTCGGCTCGAAATTCCTAGCACCAGAAGAAGGCTGCAGTGAACCACGGCCGAAATGTCGTACAAATAGAAACAAAGATGAATACAATAGTCCAAATAATGTAAATACTGTAAATACTACCCCATCTCAGAAATATAGACAAATCAATTCACTATTCTTATCCATGACTTTTAATGTACAAACTTTTAACAAGGAAAATAACAGGTTGATATTAATTAAAATTCCGGTAGAACACTATTTATTTAATAATGAATTATATATTATGAAATATCTAATTTGTATCTCAGGTAGGAAAGGAGCAAATTGAACATAAAAATGCTGGGCATATGCAAAACTAGATGACTACAAAATTGAGACTTCAGTAGTGACAACTACAGGTTCATATCAGTCGGAAAAAAACGGCTTAGTACTGGACAAAGAAATGAAGAAATGCGTTATAGGATACTGCTAGTTCTCTGAAAGAGTTCTCCTCCTCAAACTGAAAGAGAGGCCGTTCAACATAGTAACTGTAGTCGTTTATGCACCTACAACGCAACGCACTGAGGAAAAAATAGTACCTTTTTACTCCACTCTTGACGATACCAAAGCTCAATGTAAAAGCCAATAAATTAGAATCATCATGGGAGATGTGAATGCCAAATTAGGCCAGAAAAACGAAGGGGAGACAACTGGTCAACTTTGAATTAGAAATCCGCAAAATGCGGGATGGATGATGGGTCCAGTGGTGTAAGGCGAATGACCAGATGATAAACAACAACTGGTTTCAAGAACACACGAAGCGTTTATGAACAGGAGGCAATACTAAAAACCAAATCGATTATGTAACCAAAACAAAAGATTCAGAAATGCAGTGGTTCAATGGGAAACCTATCCAAGTGGCGACTGTAGAAGAGGCTACCTTCCAGTTAAACTTCGGAGAATAAATAAGCCTGGGAAGTACCCATACTGAAATACAGTACACTCCTGAATGACTTCAACCTGCATAAAAAATACACTGACACTAAAACAAACACGAAGAACAATTGGAGAATGAAAATTTGAAATGGGTGCCACTTAAAGACGCACTGGCAACATCAGCAAAAACATGGTCCCAGCGGAAATCAGACGCAGAAGAAAAACGAGTTGATGACTGAAAAAAATCTTGACATGATGCAAAGGAGACGGAAAACTATGCATGGAATGGAATACAGGAAAGTACACAAGGAAATAAGGAGCAAATGAAGACAAGCTAAAGAGGATGGCCCCAAAAATGTGCCGAAGTAGGGAGAGTGAGCAAGATTAATAAAGAAGAAATGTATAAAGAAATAAAAGAACTGACATGACAAAGAACATGCTCATCAACAGGATGCATAAAAACCACGGATGGCACTCTCGTATTGGAGAGAGAGGAAATACTCCACCGATGGGAAGAATATATAAAAGATCTTTTCCATGACAAGAGAGTGGAACCGATAATACACAAAGATGAGGACGGACCGGAAATATTAAAGTCCGAAGTGAAATCTGCAACAACCACACTGAATAAAAATAAAGCAGCTGGACCAGTCGGCATTGTAATAGAGATATTGATAGCCTTAGAAGATTTTGGCATAGAGAAAATTACAGAACTATAAATGAAATCTACAACAGTGGTGTAATACCAGATGACCTAAACAAATCAATTTTAATAGCTCTGCCTAAGAAGCCAGGTGCAATGGAATGCAAACTCCACCGAACAATCAGTTTGATGAGCCACATACCGAAACTCATAGTCCGCATCCTGATGAATAAAGCGCGAAGCAGAATCAGGTCAGAAATAGAACAAAAACAGTGCGATTTAGTCAAAGACACTGGAATAAGGAATATGATAGTTATGCTTAGGATGCTATCAGAAAGTCGATACAAATGAAAAAATGTTTACCTCTGCTTTGTAGACTGTGCTATAGCGTTCGAGAAAGTATGCCACAATGAATTGATAGAAATGCTCAGCAACTTTGACATATTTGGCAAAGTCATCAAAGTAATCAAGAACCTCTCCTGGCAGCAAACCGCTTGCATACGGAGAGGAAACAAATCCAACAGATATACAAAGATAGAAAGGGGCGTAAGACAAGGATGTGTCTTTTCACCGCATCTATTCAACTTGTACAGCGAAACTATTCAGAAGACCATATAAAGTTATTCCAGAATTCGTCATTTGTGGTCAAAATCTGAACAACATAAGTTACGCTGATGATACAATGCTGATAGCTGATACGGAAAGAAAACTACAGAACGTCCTAAAAATGTAGATGATGAAAGTTAAAAGAAAGAACAACAAATAAATTACAAGAAAACTGAATGGAAAAGACCAAAATGCAAATAACAGTTTTGGGGATAATAAAATCAAGCAACCACAAAAATTTAAGTACTTGGGAAGTGTTCTAACAGAAGACGGAAAGTGCAACACTGAAATCCGAAGGTAAAATGTAATAGTCAATGACGCATTCTAGAAGCTGAGCCGATAATTACAAGACAAGAAAATTTCGCAAGAAACAAAAAAAGAGAGTACTGGATTGCTATTTGATACCTGTCCTTCAATATGGCAGTAAATGCTGGACAGTATCAAAGATGAGGAAAAATTTGATGCAACAGAAATATGGCCCTCCATGAGGATGCTGCGGATATCATGGATTGAGCATTTGAGCAATGATGATATTTTCGAAAGAATGGAAACGAAAAGGAAATTAATGCTGAGCATCAAGAAGAGACATCTGAAGTTCTTGGATTATATAATTATGGCTTGGAGAATCTGATACGTAAGATTTAGATAGAAAGAAAGGAAACAGGGAAAAGCAGCGGAAAAGCAGGGGCAGGTAGATTGCAGAGCGAGAATTTGGTAGGGTAACTGGAGAAAGTGTGGCAAGAACCACCAGGGATAGGGAAATGTGGAAAGCCATGATCACCTACTTCCCGAAGGAACATGATACATAGAAGAAGAATTTGTGTCTGGATTCATTTATTTAGTTGAATTATTTATCTATATTGTCTATGATCGATTATTGTACATAATAACGTTGCAATAAAATTTGTATTTTATACGAATACTGCCGTATGATATTAAAAGTAGTAAAGTGGTGGTGAATCATACAGACCCTTGAATTGGACAGGTCAGTCAGATGAATGACATATGACGTAAAATTTCGATTAAAGCACCTTGAAAAGCTTACAGGTGAGGTCTAGTTAGAAATAATTTCATCTCATATAACCCAGTCGGTTCAGACTGTCTTTGATTGAGGATGTTTTGATATATCTCGATAAAATTCTCAAGTTGAATGACTGCTTATTCCGAAAAAAAAAAAAAAAGAAAAAATTCGAACGCTCGCTCTGCTATCGTACTTTGAGAAGCACAGTATGACAATTCCTATGGGATATGTCCGACCGGTTAAAAGTCAGACAACAGACAAAGCAATCGTTAGAACCAAACGGGATATTTACTCTTGCCTATTTTAATTCCCCAAGAGATTCAATGTTCATGTTACATCACAAATCATTTAAGATCAGAAGACAGGGAAGGCACCCGTTGTGTAACCTCAGATTATTATTATTATTATTATTATTATTATTACTATTATTATTATTATTATTACGAGTGGATAAATGATGGCAATATATTTATATCGATGTACCGTCTAAAATGACAGCAACATATATATTGATATACCAACTACTGATTATCTACATAAAGACATAAGAAAAAAATAATCCAAACGACGGAAGTTAAACACACACACACACAAACACACACACACACACACACACACATATGGTATATATATATATAAAATTATGAATGAATTGTACATTGCGACACGTAAATTTCTATGTTTCGAGATAAATTCTCTTCATCAGGTAATGTTGGATGTTGGTTGTGCAAATGATTTGCATTTAAATATGTTACATTGAGTACTCTTCACCTATATATATATATATATATATATATATATATATATATATATATACGCCAGTAGCCTTTAGTATAATATAGAGGATATACATATATATTCTACCTGACGAAACCATATATTGCAAAAAATAAAATAAGGCACTGTTAAAGAGCAAATATTAGCACTTCGAGTGACAGGTGCTAACAAGATAGTACCGAAAGACAATGGATCTTCTGTTGCAGTAAACCTTTATTTCTCATAAAATAACAAAAATAGGACCATATATATATATATATATATATATATATATATATATATATATACGGAACGGTCGTTATTATGATGAAGAGGATCATTATTAATGTATTCATTAATCTTGCACTGAGCTAGCTAAGATTAACCATATATATATATACAAACATATATATATATAAGCAGAGAGAGACTAAGAAAGACAGAGTCAGTAGAAATGCTTTTGAAAATCTCCATTTTTAAAATTCTGTTTATAATATTTTAACGTTATTGTAAGGTCACCAATAATTATAGCCCCATCGGTATATTCAAGGCTCCGGTTTGCTGATTGTTTTTACCTTTTCTTCCGGTTTTACTTTCTCTTTATTTGATCGATATCATTGAATGTTTTTCTGATCTCTCTTTAACTTAATCCATATAATCATTTTATTCAGCAATCTGTATTCACACACAAATCAATTGCATAAATCATGTTAACTGCATAAATCTTATTTATCACCCTTACTCCTTAGTTGTTTTTTTTTGTTTGACAGCTTTGATCTAGTTTACAAAAGGTATGGATTCTTGTTTTATAGTGTAATAATTATACATATATATATATATATATATATATATATATATATATATGGCCTATCTCTGCTGGACTTCAGGCTTGAAATATCGGCAAGAGGCGACATTCACACCGATTGCTACAAAAAGCCTGCCAGTAGGGATATGTTTGTCCACTATCAATCAGCCCTCCTTCTAAACGCTAAGACTGGTTACATTAAAAACGAGCTCACACGTATCCGAAGTAAGTGCAGCAAAGAAGAAGACGGTAACACACACACACTGCACAATGTAAGGAAATACTGAAGACAGACGGCTGCCAGCAGTCCTTCGTGGGTCGCCTGGAACGGAAAGGTATTAAAGACCTAAGGCGTCACACCCTATCCAATTCCTGAGGCTACCACACTTCAGTGAAAATATAATCACAAAAGTACATAGAGCTATCCGCAGCGAGGGATTGGTTATACAGCTGGCCCACTACGGCCCCACTCGTTGCAGACACCTCAACTCTAACCACAAAACAAGTTATAACACCACATGCACACTGGCCAATTGCCCTATTGCGAGAACCGGCATATACCACCAGGTATATGTCGTGTACCGCATACAATACGTCAAATGCGAGGAATTCTACGTTGGCAGCACCACCAGACCGTTGCACATTAGAATAAGAGAACCTATACACACACAAGCGTTGTCCTTCCATAAACATTTAAAAAATTGCAAAAATACTAAAAAAACATAATCGTCAACATCGAGATTAGAGAGCGGAACCTAGGGAACCTGTGCATAAAAGCGTCCCTAATAATAACTAAACTACACCCACAGATTAACAATCGACAAGAGCTTAATCTAGACTACATAACAGAATAGGCAACGCTAGAACCAACATGACACACACTGACCACAACAATAAAGCGCATACACACAGGCACGGTATCACAGGTTAACGCACACATGTAAACATAAGTACCATAAACATGCGTACACAGTTCATGCCGGAATGCGTGCGCTCATATGTGCGTGTGTGTGTATAGATGAGTATATATATATGTATACGTATGTATATATATATATATATATATATATATATGTGTGTGTGTATGTGTGTGTGCATGTGTATGCGCGTACACTAAACGCATGCACGCATTTGGGTGCCTCCAATATTCCGGCATAAAGACTTGATGCCAACGCTGAATATTAAAAAAAATTTAAAAAAACATTCATAAAGCCCTATTTTTATTATACTGTTTATTAGAGAGAATAATAATAATAATAATAATAATAATAATAATAATAATAATAATGTCTCTTCGGGACGTAGGCGATCATGGTCCTCCACGTTTCATTATCTCTGGTGGCTCTTAGCACGCTTTCTCCTGTTATCCCACTCAAATCCCTCTGTCTCATCCATTAGCTTAAGCCCGTCAACTATATTACTCGCTGCATTCCATTGTCCGTATTTCCCACTATCTGACCTGTGAGTATCGGATTCTCTAAGCCCTTCTTACTCATTACCTGTCCCAGGAATTTTAGATGTCTTTTACTGATGCTTAGCAATTATTTCCTGTTCGTTTCCATCTTTTCTAAAACCTCATAATTGCCCACATGCTCGATCGATGATATCCACAGCATCCTTCTGTAGAACCACATTTCAGTCGATTCAGTTTTTGCCTTCATCTTTGATGAGGTTGCCTATTATTTACTACCATACTGAAGAACAACAAACCAGTTCTCTCGTCTTTGTTTTTAGCGAAATTCTTTGGTCTCTGAATATTCTACTCGGCTTCTAATATTCGTCCTTGGCCATGCCAATCTGCCTTTACATTTTTTTCTATTCTCTTATGTTGAGCAAATACTTCATCAGGTAAATTAGATAGGAATAATAAATATAAAAAATAAATACCAGCTGAGAAGTATGCCATTGTCACTTTGATCATCAAGTAAGCACAGACTGATGTAAAACAAAGTGAATCTATCGGCGCGCGTGGGTGGAAAGATCCTATCGACGGAAATATGTGAGAGAACCTAACGAGCATTCAAAAAACAACAGCAAATAACCATTCCTGGAGAAATGGAGATCAGACAAAACTTTCTAACCGCTAAAAGAGATAGGAAGGTGTGGAGATCCATGAACGATAGCAGATTATTTTAGGCACACAGAAGATAGAAGAAAACGTTTATTTATGTATTATCTAATCTAAACTTATTTATAAATGGAACTTTGTCTGTGTGTGTGTGTGTGTGTGTGTGTCTGACTGTGTGTGTAACCGTTACCAAAATGGCTGCCATTTGTTTACTATAGCACGATAATATATATATATATATATATATATATATATATATATATATATAGGGTAAGATGTTTGTGTGTGTGTGTCTGTTTATCTGTCTATATGTCCTTTATACAAATCCACAATTTTTATCCGATTCTCGCCAAACTTCGCACAAATATTCCTCGGGCTGAGTCTGAGCTCCAGGACCATGGATTAGTTTTAAAGATTTCATTACTCCCGAACAACGGCGGGCTATACAGCTAGTAATATCTAATTGCAATTTACTTACCTTACTAACTTGAGTAAAAATACGTCCTTGAATTAGTAAATACAAATCACTTTAAAAATCTTGGCATATGGATCAGTTAGATCGAATTCAGTCTAGGAAAAAAGAAATTGACAATAAGCTGCGCCAGAGGTACTTTTCGTTAACACCACTAATTGCTACAAAATCAGCACATCAACTGGAGTCAGTTCCTTACATAACCTTGTCAGATCAAGAATTTAATATCAATTTCATGCATGGCAACCAAACCGTTCAGAGATATTACACTTTCAGTGGTATAAAATAGTTAAAATGACTTTGAGCGTGTGTAACCTGGCAAAGCACTTCCATCTTTGTCAACTGTCGCTATAATAAGGAATAAAGAATTGTAACCAATATCAGAAACGGAATCACTTGAGAACTACCAACAACAGCAACAACTAAAATGGATAGCACATATAACACGAGGAATAAATAATGTAATAATCAAGGTAATGGCACGACACACTACTTCGAATAATAGGTTAGGGATGAAAACCCCATCAATACTAGAAATAGTGATAATATCTACTAGACTTTCCAGAAAAATAAATCTCAGGAGAAATATTTTATAAATTTCAAAGACATTCATTGATAGACGATCCGTCTATCAATGAATGTCGAAATTTTTCTATCTAAGGAAATCGGCTAGTATTATCATTAACACTATAGAAGTAACGGGACAAATCTGTTGATTTGAAAACTTCTGTTAGGTGAGCAGCTATCGAAGTGGAATCTAAATTATATTAGAGAATATAAATAGTGCATTCCCGCCAAAACTCTCCATGCTACGTCTCTACTCGTTTAACAGTCTTCTTTATTAATGATAATAATGATCCGTTCATTTTGGTCAACAAACGTGCTAGCTGTTCTGAGGCAGATTACTCTGGATTGAAAAGTTTGTTCATCTGTGTTGCTCACACCTGACGCTGACAAGGCCTTCCGGCAACACAGACAATGGAAGATAAATCATTGACTCTCAAGACTGAAACGAGCATTACCATAACTTAATATGCGTGCAGATCGCCTGTGGAATGCGCTCAGTGAATAACTATGAAGTGATGAAAATGGAGGCGAGTAAAAGTAAGCTCGGAGGTAAAAAAAAAAGCAAAAAATAGCAGATCAATGAGAAACAAAAAAAAAAGTTGGGAAGAAGAAAACGGTAAAAAAAAAAAAAATTCGATAATTATCTTAGAGGACACCTAACATCACCAAACGCACACATACATATACACAGGAAAACACACATACACGGACATACATATGTATAACAGTCAGTCAAGTGCTATACAAGATACACGCTTAGGTGATCATGTAACGAGATAGATATGACTGACTAGGCAGAAGATTATCCTGCAGTAGTTTGCCATTGATTTCTGCGGTAAACAGGTTGCCAGTCAAGGCTATAGAGTCCAATCTGTCCTATTATTTAACCCATAAGTGGATGGAAGAGACGGATTAATACCTTTCCCAAGGGTATTTGTGCGTAAGTGAATCCAACAAATTCAACTGGAATTCGTATAACAGTAAAACATCCAAATTTATGGCAAGGTGAATTCACCTTGCCATAAATTCGGGGATTTATTTCTCAGAGATGGTGCCCAACTGACA